>OX104129.1:12911096-13213596 GCA_944470555.2 Heterobilharzia americana
CTGAAAGATTGGACATCTTCATTAACTTTCATTTTTTTTTAATTCTCCCTCATCTCAAACATTTTTATCTACTTTATTATTACTCTTTATCTGACCAATTGTTAGCTGTATGCTGTAGTGAAGTGTGGCAACTTGAACCGATACATTTCTTTGCTAGGTTCTACACTGATTTTGTCTGTCTTTGTTAAGTACCTTCCAGTGGAATATATGACAAACTTTTGGTCAACTGTAGATAACCTCACCTTGCTGCATCTACGTTGGAGTTAATCACGGTGTTTTGACTGACAGTGGGAACGGACACTGGTTGGTCAAACAGCCATTTAGCTGAATCGTAAACTAAAATCCAAAACACTACCTGAGAAGTAGTGGTAATGATCAGCGTTCATGTACTTTAGTCCCACGTTTTCGTTCAGTCGTTCGGGATAAGTCTGCAGTATTATCATCGTGTTTAGAAATTGGTTTCCAAAGTAGACATTGTTATTCGCTGAAAGTTCCCCTGTGAATCACGTTTCGATCCTTTTTGAAATTCTCTAACAAAGTAAATATCCAATATTGATGGGACTGCTTCTACCGCAGTAGGCTAAACCACTGTCATTCAGCGTGTCTACAGTAACTTCTCCCTGTCATTCAGTTTTATTTCAGTTGGTTACACTAATTTAGATGCTTTCAGTGTAACCGTCTTCACTGAATTTTTCATTCTCCAATACTCTCTTTAGAGATTAAACCATTTAGTGATGGAAAAATTTTCCGAAATCATTTTTTAACACTATTTTTGACTATCCATATAATTCCTAGCAGCTCTTGAATATATCAAGCTCTTATATCTTGACTACTGTTTTTGTTTGTTATTTTTTCAATGAATAAGGACTGGGATGACGAAAACACAATTCAGATGTAGTATTCATCACGGAATCACAGTTAGAGAACTATTGAAGACCTGAAGGCATTGGACAGGTGTTTCGTTCTAGTACGAGACTCCTCAGCAGTATGCTCCCACGATCTGACTAGGGACCGAAATCAGGACCTTCGGGTTTCACAGAGAACTGGTCAACCATCCAGTGACTGGGTTGGAGTTTAGTGGTTCACAGTTTTCAGCTTCTGTCAATTCGCGATATAGCGCAACTGTTACCCAAGGTTAGTGTGTTCGCCGTGAACCTTGAATTCCCTGAGTTCAATCCCCAGCCGGGTCGTGGGTGCATACTTCTGAGGAATCCCATACTAGGAGCAAACAGCTGTCTAGGGCTCTCACGTTCTCAACGATTCATCAACTGGTGTCAGTTCTTGATGAATACTACCTCAAAAATAAATATTTCCTAACCAATAGATGTCCAACTTAAAAAGAACAATTCAATTTTTACATCTTTTTGAGCTGTTTCCAACGAATCATTGAATTCAAATATCTTGGCGGTTTTTACACTTAAACACACATATGTATGCAAACATAGAGGTACATTTAAGTAAAGAGAAAAACTCTTAATGGATTCCATGTACTATTAAATATTAACTAAAAGAAATTATTTTTGTGAATGCCTATCTTAAGAGTAGACTTGCTCAGAATATTTGTTTACCATTGTTATTGATAATATTTGTTCATCTATATGGCTTAAGATTGAATTGTATATGGTAATTATATGGTGTTTCATTTCATATGTCTCATCCTCAGGTTGAGTGACTTCACCAGCCCTTAATTTTTAATGTGATAAATCGATGGTTCGCTTTTTCTAGGGGCATACAGTAGATTTTGTATGGTGCTGCATTATTTAATTTAAGCATTAGTACTATATGATTGATTATAAGAGAATTTACATCCGAATGAATTTATCAATTGGAAGGTGTTGGCCGGCAGTTGTCATTTTAACAGTGTGGTTTGGAATCAAAACAAGGGTGAAGGGAAAGGTGTCTATCCCCTGAAGTTGATTTTATCGACGTTACATTCTGTTGATCATCTGAATTATTGATCGAGCTGTTAGTTGGATGGATGCAGGAAGCCCCGGAAGTAGGTTTCTTGCTTGTTGACACTCGTCAGCAGGTCAAGGGCTTCTTGACGACTGCCCCCAACCAAGTAACATCTACTAATGTGCTCCGCGAGCTGAGCCTCCTAGCTTGGTGGCCACTTTGCAAATATGATCGATAGAATTCGGTCTGCATTCAGGACTAGAAAGTATGAAATTGGTTAGACTACCGTGACCAGTCAATACATTTTGGTCGAGCTGTTAGTGATGCAAGAATTCCTGCAAACAAAAACTTTCTAAAGTTTTTAATTTAAGATCTTGTGTCACACAATCCTAGAAGTTCCACCAGTAAACCGATCGGTTTGTCGAATTTAGGAAATTCGGGGGAATTAGAGATATTTTAAGTTGGTTTTCATCATGGACTATCAGTTGGAGAATTATTGGAAACCTGGGAACACTGAACAGCTATTTCGTCCTGATAAGAGACTCTTCAGCAGTGCGCACCCACGACAAATGTACCTCCAACTGATGTCAGTCAGCAATGAAAACCAACTTAAAACATCTTTAAATCCCCACAACCGCACAAATTTACTTCAACTAGAGCTCATTAATGAATGGCTTCAGAAGGTGATTCCCGAAGTTCCAATGAGAAGTCGTGACCAGACCTGGTGATCGTGAGGACAAATACTAAATATGGAAATATGAACCACTGGATTCCGACCCAGTGGCTCGATGGTAACGTGCTGGCCAAGGAACCTGAAGGTCGCTGGCTCGACCCCTGGAAGGAGGGGTTACGGGTGTGCACTGTCGAAGAGTTTCATACTAGGACGAAACAGCTGTCAAGTCCTCCCAAGTTTCCAGTGTTCCTCCAACTGATATCAGTCCACGATCGGTTTATGCCTACAAAAACATGATTAAATGTTTTATCAGGGTTGGTTGAGTTCAAAGGAAATGACAATTAGTCAAACATTAAAGGAGTACAATCGCACTAACATTGAGCCCACCGACGTGTTTTGCATAATTCGTTTATAAACCAGTAGCGAGTAGCACATTTAATCTCTTGTACTTTTCGAAACCAACCAGTTAAGTTGGTGAGCACAGGTACTGAGAAAACAGAACCAACAATACAGTTCAAGCATTTAACCTCAGGAACTCACATCTACCTTAAAAAAATCCAGACTGTGGCGCTCAGCAGTGGAATTCAGGATGCGCGTTTCTCCCTTTCTGGGACTCGTCAGCTGAATGCACCTGCTTCTCAGTGAGCAATGTTTTTCCCATGAAGGCTCGAACCCAGGACCAGTCACTGTAAACGCCACAGCCTTAAGCTCTAGGCTACAGAGTTGCAACGGCTGCTTATTATGCAATACTTGTAGTTGTTATGTTGTTGCTTGTGGACTACGCTTTGGCGTTTGAAGCAATCAGTTCGAAGTTTTAGTAATAATGGGAACAGCATCTCTCACTGGGAGATAGGTACATTCAGCTGACGAGCCCCAAATAGGATGAAGCGCGCGTCCTAAATTCCACTTCTACCCCTTATCCATTACTACCATAAAAATTGAACGGACAGGTACTATCTTGGGATCTACACACGTGCCCATATGCTAATAGAGACTGATCAGTTAGGTCAAATCAACGAAGGGATAATATAACTGAGCTAATCAAACCGCTTTGGAGCACTGGAATGACATTTAGTATTTTCGAATTTCATCATATTTTGTGATAAACAGATAAGCACTTTTTAGGTTTACTGCTCACCTATACTGATGATTGATAACTAAACCAACAGTTACGAGTGAATAACATGACATTAATTAAACGCGTAAATCTCCTTGTGGTTCTAATTGTCAGCTGATGAGTTTCACTGAAAGCAAAGTGCACTTAAGACATATGTTCAATAAACAATGTCAGGAATAAATGTAAATGAAAATTTGTTTAAAGGTCAATAATTATTCGATAAATTATAGGTTCAATGTGAGCTAGAATGCTCAAATAAATCAATTCAGAATAAATAACACACATAGTGGACTTGAGAAATAGGAACCATAGTCATTTGTTCAATAATATTTAAAACTGTGCTAAATTAATTAACTATTCAGCATTCATTAGTTACCAATTATCGTGAAGTGGGTGACGTCAGAAGTGAGTTGTTTAAGCGCCAAAATGTTATGTAAACTGGGTGTAAGGGCGTTTATTACGTCATGAAATGTATTGTCTACGATAAGAAATACTGAGAACGTTCCCAGGACTACAGAAGTGTAAATTGATTTTTTCAGGGGTTATCATGTAGCAAGTGATTGAACAAGTTCATTTTGAGTACATGGTCAAGGCTTGGTACTCTGAATTACTAGTACTCCTACCCTATATGGACGTGTTATCTTGACGTATTCTAAATGATTCATCAGAAATTGGTGGAATATTATGAACAATATAGAAATAGCAGCTGAATTTCCTCAGTTTAATTAAGAAAGTTGTTAATTTGAGGGTGGTCTTCAGAAAACACCACCATCACCTGTGGAAGTATTTGATTGAGGTTAAGTAGTGGTGAAATGATTGGTTACTTTTGGCAGACACTTCACATTCTCACTAACTTCCTCAACCTTGAGGTTTCATTACAACGGCATTGCTGTTGAACAACTGACTTGAGGTCTAACAGTCAGCGCTTCTCACTACTTCCACATAGCTTATTAAACTGAGTATGCTCTCTGAGATGCTTGACATGCTGGAAGCCAGAGTAGATACCTATTGATACTACCATACTACACTGATGCTATGTCAATAATTACTTAACATTAGAGAATGTTTACCCACAATCTGATGACTTGACATCGAAGCGCTTGATTTGAGATTTAAGGGTATTACACTCAATTCTAGAAGTGATGAGTTGTAAAACTTAAATAAAGTTGCTGTCTGTTGCTCCGTAGTTTTTACCAGCCTATCTGACAATACATCATAAGTTCCCCTAATGTAGAATGGTTTTACTATGAAATGTTTCTTTCTATGAGTTAGAATAGAAACGGATATTTGAGTTTGGGAGTGGTGGTTCATTTATTCAGTCAGCATGAAAATCTGCACTTTGCGCTAAGTATACAAGGTATAGCTGTATGACGTATTGTTGTTCACTTGGGGACCAATCGCCACCTACCGAGATATTTTCTGTTAATTTTATTATTAACTTAGAAAATAATGGGTTGAAGATCATTGATACTTGTACTGAATTAAATCCTCAACCTCTCTTGGCACAAAGACATCAATACAGACCCGTCGATATTGTCTGAATATTTATTATATTTCAGCTTACTTGGTGGTAGCTGTCAGTGGGATTTAGGACGCGTGTTTCACCGTATTTTGGACTCGTCAGCTGGATACACCTGAAACCCCATTGAGACTCGAACCCAGTAGCCATCAGTTCGACGGGAGTACAACCGCCCTCTGAGATATAGGCATATCCAACGGACGAGTCCGAAGTAAAAAGAAGTTCACACCATTGGTTCTATTGCTACTTCCCGCCAAGAAAACTACAGTAGTTTGAAGGTACTTTAGAAATGTGTAAGACTCAGTAGTATGATTTGTAGACACATCTGAATGAGTAGAGAAAGTTTCAAAAAAGCCATTTCATTTGATTTCCTCCGTGGAAAAGTTTTGTTAGCCCAAGGATTAAAAAAGCCGCTTCAAAGGTAAACTCTGGATCAGATTCCAAATTGTGAAAGCCTTATTAAAAATCAACCCACAGATAGAACACCTTACCCTTAAGTATCATAAAAATTATCAAATGGAGTAGACACTTTATTTTTCTAGTAAACAATACAAGCACAGTAAAATTGCACAGTTCTGTAGTGAATAGCTCATGAATTTAGGTCCCTCGATAAATATGGACAAAGAGCGAATGACGAAATTTGTGGGAAAAAATGACATCATCGTTTTGTTTCATGAATACTCTTCAGCTGTTGCATACAGCCTTAAAGCCCATTGGTTATTAGCACATTAGAGAATGCAAAATTAAGAAATCAATAATCTCGAGTTATACAACGGAATCACTGATAATCCATATAACGTGTAAAAGAATTATTAATTGTCCACAGGGGTAAGGAAGATAAGAAAGAAGGAATAATAATAATTAATAAATAAATGAGTTATGTAACTTAGATGAAAACGAAACAGGATGAAACCATAGTCACCAAGGAAGTGGGAAATTAACCACACTCGCCTTCTGTATGCAAAGGTGAGGTTGAGAACGTTTCATTGCAATCGCTTCCGCGAAACACAGTACTCCAACATTCTCTGTAGGTTTATTACTTTAACAACACTCGACGTTTCAACCTGATATCTTGTGTTTACGAGGTGCTTGGTAATTACATCCGTTAGAATTCTACTTCCTTTCAAGCAGATTCTTGAGGATATGTTCAGCAAACTGGACGGATGCCCTCCTCTCAGTTCCTCCAATCCAGCCGCTGCCGCATTCGAGTGTGAATTCAAAAATGCAGTTGGGGATGGCATTTGACTCGTTTAGCGAGTATATGGTACTGTATACTCATACATACATGCAGGACAGCTCCTTCACGGTGTCCCTTTATGTCCATTCTCTTAGATAATGCATCTCTGTTTAATGTAAGGCGCATAAAAGCTTTCTTTTCTCCAGGTGATTGTTTATTTCTCTCGATCTACTCTTTTCCATACTTCTTAGGATATCCATTCTCTCGGAGATACTTCGCAATAAAGTTTAGTTCTTCCTCTGACTAGGATTATCAATGATTTTGATGTCCAACTTAGTTTTGCATTCTCTTATGTGCTAATAACCATTGTACTTTTAGACTGTATGCAGCAGCGAAAGAGTATTCGTGAAATAAAATGATGATATCATTTTAGTCCGTTAATTCCTTCCCTCCTTACTTAATCCAAAATATCGATTTTCAGTGGAAAATGCTGATTGTTTGACTTTATTGATCTGATATGGACTGAATAGACATGGTTAAGCACTTTGACTATTCAGTACTTATTTATACTAATTTGCTTTAGCATCTTACCTGTAAAACGATAGCAGATGTTAGTTGAAGTATATCCTCATTCCATCAAAATATTTGACTATATAGATGACAGTTATTTGGTAATATCAGATGAATCTATTTCTAATCATGTATAGACATCAACATTCTGTTGATGAGTTGTTTTTCCTTTCGAGGTATTACTATATCCTGTATTATATGGAACGTGAAATTCTGGTAACTTCTATATTAAAGGGACATAAGGAGGGAATGGATGCTGTTTCACGTTACTCTACTCGAAACCCTTTAGATTTTCATTTCTCCATGTAAAAGTTTGCAGTAGAGGCTTTAGTTCTGGAAAGTTCTATAGAGATAAAAAAACAGTCGTCCACCGCCACCTAACAATTAGACCACCATGTTCATTTCTGATATAAATAATTCTCTCTCTCTATCACACACACATACACGCATTCAATATCTGTCATCGATCAATGGTTTTATACGATTTTACATCTGCACCCCACTCAATGAGCGAATCATTCTTGCTTGTTACCGTCATGGATTGATATCAGCTGGGAAACCATTAAAAACAAGACAGCACTGGTAAAGTGATTGATCTCAGCCCGACTGTCCAATAATTCGCTATCATTAGGGCACACAAAGTCTAACTGAGGACTGTTAATTCCCACAATGATTGCGTAACATTCGTCGACTTCTCTGGAATACAGTTGTCCACACTTCGAACACCAGGAACTTCTGTAGACAATATATCATCACTTGGCACCATCTATTGGCATCTGCTTGTACTCTAGGGTTGGTTAACAATATACCCTGATACTTCTTGAAGTAACCGCGAAATCTGGACAGTGTGATCTAATATAACTCGACATTATATTGTTCATTCGATAAGGTACACAGTGAGATAGCACTACTTATTGGATGACGCTTCGAGAAGAAATTGGCATTGATATTCATATCAGTGTAATTATACAGTTTTCAAACCTCATTTATATTGTCAAAAAACCCTTCATTCTTTCATTTTATTGGTAGAAACGTTTCCCAGATATCTGCAATTGGTGCTGAATTATTATTGTTACATGCGTTAGGATCCACTCTCTCCTTTCATATAGCTAGCTGTATTGGACTTCAGAATTGTCACCCTATTCCATGCATCATACAGTGTAATTATGAGTCAGTGCATGCAAAGAAATAGCCAAGTTCTCCCCTAAACTACTTATCTTATTAGAGTCTACCATTGTGTAATTCTCTAACCTTTTAGGTTCAGTTATTCTGACTGACGCAGACCGGCTACTTTGACCTACATACCTTGACCTCACAATCATTACATGGCAACTGATACATTAGGTTATTTCGCTTAATTGGATCTACTGGATCTTTTAACCTACAAAGTTTTTCTCTGACTGACTTTAAGGATTTCAATACCACCCTAATTCCATCACTGTTCAGAGTTAAACTTTCGAAGTGCCTTCTTTATATGGCAACACTACAGAGGTTTCAAATCCCGTCTTAGGCATATTACAGTTACCACTGATATTACTGCTTTCTCGCTTACAATTCGTTACATACTTTTTAATAATCTCCGGAGGGTATTTTTTAAAAGGTAGTGAGTCCTTAGTGTGTCTAAGTTCCTCATTTACATTTTCTGATTTACTAGTCACACTCTCAGCTCGATAACCTAAACATTTAACTAAACCTGTTCTAGTAGTTACCGAGTGAGACGATGTGAAATTCAAGTTTGTATTGAAGTGCTTTGGTTTCATATACTTCTTACCTTAAGGCTTTGAAGTCAGTCTCTTAGGAGTACTGTTCAGTTGAGTGGTTTGAGATGAATTGAGCTTTTTTTCAAAGCAATTCGACTGTGGATTGACAGTCACCGGCAAGTAGAAAATACCAGAGCTCTTTCGTCCTGCTGTAAGACTCTTCAGCCGTGATCACTTGGTAAACTCTCGCATGACGTAGGATTGCAATGATGACTGCCAGTTAGATAAACAATGAAAAACCATTTAGTAAATGTCTTCTTCCATATCTTTATGGACATGTACAAACACTTGGACTACAGTGTTTCATATAATGCTGGAATAAAGTTGGACATTTACTATAGAGCAGAAATCAATCAGTTATCGGTTCGGAAAACGGATGAAGCTTTTGTTTGACGTTGAAACTCTTGGTTATATACAGTTAAAGTTACAATCTCATACATCAAGAAAAAATCATGACTAATCAACTGGATGGTTTCAAGTGAAATGCTGTGATGTCAGCAGAACGCACGTTTCTTTGAAGGCCCATCTTACCCACCTGTCCGCCCACAGAAGTTCTCCACATTGCTTTGTTTTGTCTTTCACATAAATATTTCAACTACTTAACAACAATCATGTTGCTGCTCGATTTAGTGAGCTTACCAAGCTCAGTCAATCACGTTTAAAGTGCATTCATTAGGCTGAGTAACGCCATTATTAGATACTCTGTGTTTGTCGTTAGACGGGTGGTGATACACTTCAGTGTATGCAAATTAACTTACTGGCTACATTTCAAATTTAACGCACAGACCTTAATCAGAAATAACCACCTGGCAGCTGCATCAAGTTCCCTTACAGTAACCTATTTCTTCACCCAGTTCATTTCTACAAGAATTCAAATATTTTGTCAATAGCTTGGCTGTACAGTCCTTGGCTGAAGTACTCAATGTTGCTTGTTTGAACTTTTAATTTCATCAAAATTGAACATAAGTTTTGCCGTCGACTGGCAACAAGTACAAAGACTAGGTTGAACAACGTTATCTACACCTTCACTGGCTTACTGACATTTTGGTAGCTTTTCTATTTTGACTGCAGTACATTTTCTTGTATCCGATAAATAATACTCACTTATTCCTTCTGTAATGAAATAGATTTACTTCTCTGCGAGACGATTTATTCAGATTAGTTTTCCAATGCATATCATCGATGAAGTGTGCCGCATTCTATGACTTCGTTTGTAATTACTTACTATCATGTCGTTTACTTGTTGGTTCAGTTGGTGTTCTTCTAACCTATCATATAAGAAAATTTCCATTTCAATAGAGAGAGAAAGAAAATTATTTCTTACTCCTGGCTTTCAATACCATTTCAAATTGATACATCCAAATTTCTACTAAGACTTTAAGATTTTCCTGTCCTCTTTTGACTTTCTTCAGTAGAAGTCTTCTGTACCCTTTCTAAGGATCAGACTCATGATCCTCAGTTTTGTATACCTAGCCCATTTGTCTTTCTGTTTGCCTAGGTTCATTCAATATACGACGCAGAATTTCTTCACCGACTATATTACACGTATCAGTGGTAACAGCATAAAGCAACCGACTTACCACAGAAATCATAGATTCATATCGCAACTTAAGATAACAACAAAGTGTGATTAGTTGGGAATGTTGTTCAATAGAAAATTGGATCACATGCTTTGTTGGCCTCTTACTCTGTTATAAATAAGACAAGCATATAGATGACCTACTAACACTGGATCTCGCCGATTAACTTCCGAATTATCTCCCGTATTATTTACTGCTCTTAGTGATTTGTTCACTTTCAGCAACGTCTTTCTTCCTTTTCTCACTGCGTTTAAAGACACAGTAGACATCCTCAAGTAGACTTAATATACATTCCTGTTTAAGTAATATACATACAACTGTGCCATAAAATACAGAAAAGAATACATATGAAGTTGTTGGCAAATCCTTATAATCAATAAATTAACTCTGATAAATGAACCATGCTTTTAAAAAATCGATCATTGTTACGATCAATAATTTTTAAGTAACTGCTTCAGTTTGATCATTTTGATGGAATATCATTTGACTACCTAAATTTATATAAATAGTATGAAATTCTTTTCAAAATTAAAACCCCTTAATGTTGTTTGAGGAAGTTTGACACCTCTGTTTATATTTGTAAAGTGATATTTTTACAGTGACAAGTGATTAGAAAGTAACCCACGTTACACTGTGAAGTTTTTCAATGCCAAGCGAACTCAAAATTTCTGGTTTAGTACATTGTGTCATTCACTATTGAGTTGATGGTAGTCGAAAAATATCCGCGGAAGTGTAGTAAACATGGCGTTGGCTCTTCCTGAATGACTATCAGTTTGACTGAAAAACTTTTGAAAGAGGTCACTTATGGTTAGAACAGCTTTAAAACGCTATCAGTTCTCTTGATATCCAGTGACGTGAGTTAGAGTGTCTAGAGAAAGGTGTTTCCTCTACCTACTTTCAATTATCCATAGGTTAGAATTATCAATCAAACTGTCTATAGTGGTCTTAGGTAATACGTTGATTTCAAGTTTCGTGTTTGCAGAACACACAGTTCCATGGTAAGGAGTCTCACTATGGTCTCCTGTGTAAATCAAAATATTCAGATCACATGATATGGTGTGACCAGTATCACAATTGGCGTCAAGACTGTGGATAGGAGAGCTGTAAGAGATACTGCACCAAGTGACATGGTTAGTTGAAGACTAGTTACATCGACCATCAGTATTCGGTGTTTAAATCACCCCGATCTGGCTAGTAAATCTAGTACTACTCATGTTAGTTAGTAGTATGTTTCACACAGCATGCTGACATGCTTTATAATAATACTTAATATTTTAGCAGTATCTGTAAGATTGGTAGTTCAGTGTTCTGTTTAACGGATGGCATGGCTTATTATTATTTATTAGTCCCTTGGGTTCCTAGTGGAACATAGGGCTTCAGTAGCACGCCTCCAGTGACCTCTGTTCTCTGAGATCTTTTGAACCTGGTTCCACGACAGCCCAGAAGCTCTCATTTCCTCCTCGCATGACCTCCTCCATGTCACCCTCGGACGTCCAACTCGTCGCTTCCCATGGGGATTCCACTCGAGGGCCTGACGCGTGATGTCCTCAGTCGGCCTTCTCAGTGCATGGCCAATCCATCTCCACTTCTTCCTGCATATTTGTTGCGTGATAGGTTCTTGGTTGGTTCGTTCCCAGAGTTCCTTGTTGCTTATTTTTTCTGGCCATCTGATCTTCAGCAACGAGCGTAAGCAGTTGTTGATGAATGTCTGTAGTTTATTGGAAATGCCTTTCGTGACGCGCCAAGTCTCTGAGCCATACAAGAGCACTGACTTGACGTTGGTGTTGAAAATCCGTATCTTGTTCCGCATGCTGAGTGCAGAAGATCTCCACACTGGTTTCAGGCTAATGAACGCCTGTCTTGCTTTTCCGATTCTGACTTTGACGTCCTCGTCCGTCCCGCCTGTAGTTGAAACAGTGCTTCCTAGATAAGTGAAGGAGGTTACTTCCTTCAAGTTTCTCCCGTTGACGGTGATTGGAGTTTGTTGTTGTTGTTGATGGTGGTGGTGCGGTATCTTCATCACTTCTGTCTTCTCTATATTCACCTGAAGTCCCGTCTTAGCTGCCTCTTCTGTCAACTTGTTAGTTTTTGCCTGCAGATCTTCAAGTTTATGTGACATTAGGCACAAGTCATCGGCGAAATCCAAGTCTTCTAGGTTCTTTTCCGTCGTCCAGTGTATCCCCCTCTTCTCGCTGCCTACTGTTTGCTGCATGATCCAGTCCACCACAATAAGGAATATCATGGGGGATAGTAGGCAACCTTGTTTCACTCCTGTCTTCACTTCAAAGGCATCACTGAGCTTCCCATTGTGGATTACTTGGCATGTGGCATCTTCATATAGTTGTTGAATGAGGCGGATAAAGGTTTGCGGTACTCCGTGGTATTGAAGCAGTTTCCAAATTACTTCTCGGTCGACGCTGTCAAAGGCCTTCTCAAAGTCGATGAAGTTGAGGTATAGAGCTGATTGCCATTCTATGCTCTGTTCTATGATGATACGAAGCGTTGCAATTTGGTCTGCACATGATTTGTACTTCCTGAAGCCTGCCTGTTCCGGTCGCAGTTTTGAATCCAGTGCGTCTTTAAGCCTCTCTAGGATGATGCGGCTTAATATTTTACTTGGGGTGGACAGGAGAGTGATTCCGCGCCAGTTCTTGCAAGCACTGAGGTCTCCCTTCTTCGGCAGTTTGACAAGGTAACCCTTCTTCCAATCGTCAGGTACCTTCTCTTCCTTCCACACCTTCTGCAATAGTGGTGTGAGCATGTCCGCTGTTGTCTCTCCATCTGTTCTCAGTGCTTCTGGCGGTATTCCATCTGGTCCTGCTGCTTTCTCGCATTTCAGTAGCTTTATGGCGTTCAGGACTTCCATTTTCGTTGGGGGATTAATGTTCACTTGTAATTCAGCGGCTGCAGGTGGTATTTCTGGACGAAGTGCAGGTGGTGGTCGATTCAAGAGCTTCTTGAAGTGGTCGGCCCATCGTTTCCTCTGTTTCTCTTCTTTTGTAATTAAATTTCCTTCTTCATCTTTTATTGGTTTCATCTGTGTTGGTCTCTTCCCTGATAGCAACCTGGTTATTTGATACAATGTCGTCAGGTCTCTCTTACCTGCAGCCTGTTCTGCTTCACTTGCCAGTGTTTCGTAGAAGTGTCTTTTGTCTTTGCGTGCACTCTTCTTCACTTCTTTGTCCAGTGTTTTATACATTGTGCTCAGTTCCTCTTGTCGTTGAGCATCCTTGCACTGGTTTATCTTCTGCTTCACCATCCTCCTCTCCTCTATCAGCTTCCAGGTATCCGTCGAGATCCATTCCTTGTCTTCTTTCTTCTTCCTTCCTAATACGGCTGTGCAGGTTTCTTTCCACATAGCTTTCAAAGACTTCCAGTGTTCTTCCACACAGGTTTCTTCAGGGATGTCCCTCGATGTCTCCCATTTTGTCTTGATGGCTGCCTTGAAGATCTCCTTTGTAGTTTCATCCTTCAGTTTCCGAGTGTTGTACTTGAATTGAGGTCTATCACCAGCTTCCTTGAAGGCTTTTAACTTGATTTGGAAGGTTCCTTGCACTAGATAGTGGTCTGAACCTACATCTGCTCCTCTTCTTGACCTTGTGTTAAGTAGACTGCGTCTCCATTTTCTTGAGATTGAGATAAAGTCGATTTGATTTTTAGTGTGTCCATCTGGTGAAGTCCATGTCGCTTTGTGGATATCCTTGTGCCTGAACACACTGCCTCCAATCACCAAATCGTTGAATGCACAGAATTCTGCAAACAATTCTCCATTCTCATTCATTTCACCTAGCGCCTCTCGACCCATGGTTAGTTCTCTTCCCGTGTTGTCCCCTCCCAGTTTGGCATTCATGTCGCCCATTAGAATTTTGATATCGCCAACTGACGTCTTGTCCAGTGTTGATTGAAGTTGTCTGTAGAATTCCTCCTTTTTCTCTTGCTCTGCATTATTTGTAGGTGCATAACATTGTATGATTGTGACCTTTCTTCCTTTTGAGTTGAATCTTGCTGTCATGATCCTGGAGGAGATTGGTTCCCACTGCATGAGAGCCTTCGATGCTCTTGAGGACATCATGATAGCCACTCCCTCAGTGTGCTCGTGGTTGGCGTCTGGGTGACAATATCGGAGTAGATTATTGATTCTCCAGTTGACAGTTTGGAGAGTCCACTCCCATTCCATCTGCTTTCGCAAATCCCAAGCACTTCTATGTTATACCTTCTCATCTCCTTTGCAATCTGGGCTGCCTTACTGGGTTCAAACATCGTGCGGACATTCCATGTCCCCACGTTTACTTTCGCTTTCATCGAGAGAAGACACATCGGCCAATTGGCTTCCCGAAGGCTTTCACCAACTGGCGTCATTTCGCCTCTCCGATTCCAGCGGGGAATAAGTTTGTTTTCATTTTTTATATTTTGTTTGTGCTTTGAAGTTTCTTTAGCGGTTAGATTTGTTTTACGGGGTAGGGTTGCTAGCCCTATGCCCAACCTTCCCTCTTTACGGGGGCTTAGGACCGGCTAGTAACTAGTAAACTAGTTAACCAGGCGAGGTTTGGCATGGCTTAATTAACAGTCAAATTTTGATGCGGCTTGATCTTTTCAGTACAGTACTAGCATTATTGTGGGTGTGTGAGTACATACATAGGTGTGTGGGTGTTCAGACGACCAGTATGCTTCTATCGAGACAGTCCTTTATCTAAAATGAACAATAGAAGATGAGAAAGTCAATCAATAATTGGCATAGAATGTAGGACTTCATACTTGTAATACCAACAGACTAACTGTACCTCGGTAGGTGGCGCTGGGCTCGAACCCTCAACCAACTGGCCACAGATTAGCGACTCCAAGGTACATACTTACATTTGGTTACATCCGACTAAAAATAAGACGTATACATGAAATCAGTCGTCCTGTCGCTTCGTCTTCTGGGCTCCTTTTAGTCATACTCAGGAAACAGTCATTATTCAGTCGAGTTCAGTAGAGATAATATAGACTTGGACAGAATATCAGTTCATTCATCCAGTCCAGTGTTCTGTTAACTAGACATCAACCAAACTCAGCCGTTTCTATAGTGCTTATTAAAAGATGAATTAACTTATATAATGGTGATATTTTGTCTTTGAACAAGTTGACATATAAACAAATGACGCCCTTATTGTACATTAAACGCAATATAACCACAAGCCGTCACTAGGATTCAATATTCTTCTGTATAATCTATGAAATCAAGCATTCCATTTTCGCTAACATTTGAAATGGTGAGAGGAAAAGAACATCATTGTTAAATAAATAGCAGTGAAATTTGTAGTTTGATTGAAACCAGATAAATATGCGGTGAACGCTTTTGATTTTCATTGAGCATTTGACAAAACAGTTGAACATTGAATCAGTGACCTTGACCATTGATGTTGTATTTAGCAGTAGTAGATGTGAATTAATTCAATGAGCCTTAAGGTACATGTCAGATACTTGTAGTCTCTTGTTGCTATACAGGGTAGAGTTGCTCGACCTCTTTTGACCTTGAAGTAAAGTGGCTATACCATCCAGTTGGCGCATTGATTCACAATCTGACTTGAACTTCAAATTCGTTCTCTTCTTGGGTATTTATCAGATAATCATATAAAAAGAACTGCTAAAAACACTATATCAGGCAGAGTGGTCGCTCTCATCATACCCATCTCCATGAACTGACTGTGAAGCGTCATGACATTTCGTGGACTCGAGAAATATGGAAAAAGTCGACAGAGGAAATAAAAAGGAGAGCAGAGAACTTTTAGAATCTTGCCATTCAGATCAGTCAGCGATCAACAGACATACTGACGTTGACCCAGCCTAACAAACAATAACAAAACGAAGGTCAAAGTTCACGCCAAGACAACCGGCCAAAATGCGTATGGAAAAAACGACAAGATTTTAGCAGAAACAACCACTCACGCCCAAAGTCATCAAGAAAAGCCACTTAACCAGCTGTGGAGAAAATCCCACGGCTTATTTCTTCCTGAAGTGAGTGCTGATGGTGTTGTCTAGAATGACAATGAAAGCCTCACAATCAAACCATCCCGCTCATAGAAAACAACACTATCAAAATCATCTTCCTGAGCTACAAATATTCTCCATCACACTGTACCACTTCATACAGAATAAGAAACTAGATGCAATTTCAACCGTACTTTAGACTATGTTTCCTGGCTGAATGAAGTAGTACTAACAGACTTTCTAGAGTGAAACATGGCGGTTCCATCCTCCAAATCTACTGATGTAAGTCACCTCAGCCCAAAGTGATTTTAATATGACACACACTTTAACCTAAGTGAGCATACCATGAGTGAATCAGTGTTTAGTAGTTTTTTTCAATGAGTAAGTAGGAGTGAATACTTACGAGACTAAAATC
Source organism: Heterobilharzia americana (assembly GCA_944470555.2). Taxonomy (NCBI): domain Eukaryota; kingdom Metazoa; phylum Platyhelminthes; class Trematoda; order Strigeidida; family Schistosomatidae; genus Heterobilharzia; species Heterobilharzia americana. The sequence goes on from OX104129.1 coordinate 12,927,774, forward strand.
AAATCCATAACTTCTTTTTAGGTCAATAATGAAAAGATGCATTTCTCCAATCACTTGTAAAGGTTAGAGAACTGGTAACCAACTAAACAGCCAAAATGATGTCATAAAACTGGATTCTGAACAAAGTCTCATTTATAGCGTGGGTAGGAGTGTAACGAATGTCCTGTATGGTATTACAGATATTTCTGAGTAACTAGCAATACCTACTAGCATTCATATCAGTGGTAACCTAGATACTGTTTTGAATTTACTAGCCTTGAAAGAAAGATATCCACTGAATACCAACGACATCATCAAGGCCTTAAAGTTTGGCCTAGAGACTAACTACTCCACATTTAAAATAAAATTATACAGACAAACTAATGATGTTTCACTCATTAGATTTATGAGGAAATTCGAAGAAAGTATCTTTTCGCAAAAAATTTGGCTGAGACGTGTTGATTACATGTTTGTAGTTTTAAAACGTGAATTATACCAGATATTCTTAGATCACCTGGACTCTAGATCCCCCAGTATGAAGTTTACATTAGAAAGAGAAACGAATAATGATGAGTGAATCTTCGTTGTTTGTCTAACTAGGCTGAATGGAAATGGACATTTATGTGAACAGGAATACATTCAAGCAAATATTTAGATTTTAACTCATCACATCCAATCAGTTTGAATGTCTCTGTTGCCTCAAGCGTTTCAAACAGAACGTGCGCTCTAATAACGGATGAAAATGAAAGAGTTAAGGAATTAAAATATGTGAACAGGGTACTTAAAATGAATAATTATTCGGTGAAATTCATTCACAAAATAGAAAATAACACTAAATTAGACAATAAAACTACTTCTGAATCATGAGCCTCAACAATAGTTATCCCGTACAGATCACACACAGACGAAATTAGGAGAGTGCTCAGTAAATCCAATATCAGAGTGTTTTACAGAACATCAAACACATTGGAAAGCACCTTAATCCATTTGAAGGACCAGATGCCGTTGGACTCTTGTCTAATTGTGTTCATCATCAAAACACTTAGGCTGTGATACAGCATACATAGGACAAGCTTTCCGTGGAATCAAAATTAGAAACGAAATGAACATCGTGGAGCCTCCACCCGAACCTCCTAGAAAGTCGGTAGATCTGAAAAGGCTTGAAAACACTTCAGCCATAGCTCTACATGTTATAATTTCATGTCACAAGATCGACTTTGACAATACTGAAGTTATTCGAAAAGGTTTTAGCAGTTGTAAAGAACGTCTCATAGCAGAATCTTTTTTTACATAATGTGGAGTCGAAATTGTCTAAATAGGAAGGAGAAAATAGAACGTAACTTGACCTGATCTCAACCCATACCCACACAACTAGCATAACCAACATACATGCGGCGATAAGAATTATCAACACACGTGTACACACAAATCTCAATCTGTAACTCACACTTAATACCCTACAAACGGATATAAACTTTGTTCAGCAATTTTTCAGTTCAGAATTATCCATCCAGAAACGAAACTTCAGTTGAACCAAGTCCTTGTTTTCGTATTCATCTTGATGACTAGCGCTGAGGTCCACTACACGCGTTTCGCTCTATTCCGGACTCTTCAGTTGAATATGCCTGACCTTGTTGAGACTCAGACGAAGTGCTCATCTCTTTAAACACCAAAGCGTTGTCCACGAGGCCACTGGGGCACGAGAGCCATCTCTTGTGCAACATGTATCAGTCGTTGCTTATTAGTACTTGCAACCTCCCCCTGCTGTTTATTTTGTTTTATATTCATTAAAAAATACAAATACCGAAATAATAAATAATCAACAGTAAACCCTAAAAGGAAATACATATATATGCATAGATGATAGGGAAAACTTCGCCATGAGCCTACACAGTTAGATTAGCAGTCGTTTCAGAGAAGAGTTAAGCACTATTAAATTTCATAATATCATAACTTGAGAATAAAGATATTTATTTGTTATTATTTATGGATTTTTTGGTAAAATATTTTCTCTATTTATGAACCATTTACTTGGTTGTGGCTAACAAAGGAATCCAGGACGCGCCTTCCGTCTTATTTGGGACTCAGCCGGGTGTATCTGCACCCGAGTGAGTGATGTTGTTCCCACCGAGACTCGAACCTCGTACCCATTGCTTCGAACGCCAAATCGAGGCATCCGCATACGAGTCCATATGCCAGTAGAGGTTTGACAATTGGATCCAGTAAAAACAACAAAGAATTACAAGCATATACATAAATTGTGAACGATTTGGTTTTGAATGTAGACTGATTTGCCTGGCATCAATGCTTGTTGGACCATACTGATCAGTAGATATCCTGTTAGTGTAAGCATATGGTCTTCGTTATCCACCTAAAGATTGCTAACTGATTCATCTCATTTAAGTAGTACTGTATTGTTTCAGCAAGACGACTTACTTGTAAGGCACTGATTGTTTTTCTAGACAGTATCATCAGTGCAAAGCATTGGAGCTGACAATAAGAAAATCTGGATGAAAAAAGTTTACTTATATAAGAAATGATAAACTATATATAGCTTTCATTAAAGAAAACAGTGACAAACTTCACTTGTTCAACCATTTAAAAATGCAACAGTATACAGACATATTAATAATAAGAACAGTTTTATATTTCCTAGTAGAAAAAAGTGCACTGCATACTTTTCATGGACAAATGAGAGAAAAATGTTCAAAGCCTAGGATCTATTCAAACCCACAACTGTTTATCGACCGTTGAAAATGAGTCTTATTCAAAAAATTGGCAATCAGGATTTACAATACACTACTCGAGGTAGAATAAATAATAAATGAATACTACTTTTACTGTGGTTTATTGTTGGCCAAAACAAGCATCCATCTTTGCCTAACCGATTCATCAAGTTCTCATCATCCTAATGAACAATCTGTTCAATGAGTTTTAACTCGCCTAAAACGCCTTTCAAGTCATGTATATATCAAACCAAATATAAAATGAACGTAAAACTAAACAACATCGTTTATTCAGTTCATCATTCACAACACAACACTTCCAGGAAATTAATAAACTGAGTGTTCCATCGTATGCAGAAAACACTTTCCAGACTGAAACAAAATCAGTCACGATGTTCGCTACCCACATGAACTTATAAACCTATCAATCCATTTCTCAGATAGAATACAAAAAACAGTCCTACAAATAAAGAGAAGAAACAGAATGTTAATTACGAAATGAAATTCATCAGTTATGGTAAAAGCAGTATTCAAAAACTTGCCTCCATGCCTCTTTTCAAAAATCAGTCGATTGTTAGGTGCCGGAAAAAAAATGCGTATTTATTGTTATTAATATTTGTCCCTTAGGTTCCTAGTGGAACATAGGACATCAGTAGCACGTCACCACTTCACTCTCTCCTCCACAGTCTTTTTAACCTGGATACACGACTGCCAACAAGCTTTCATTTATTCCTCACACCATATCCTCCATGTCACCCTCACCTCGGACGCCCAACTCGTCCCTTCCCATTTGCCTTCCACTCGAGCGTCTGGCCTGTCGCATAATGTCCCAAACGGTTTTCTCAGTGTATGCCCGATCCATTTCCACTTCTTTCTGCATATTTGTTGGGTGATGGGTTCTTGGTTCGTTCGTTGCCAGCCAGCCAGAGTCCCTTGTTGCTTATTCCATCTGGCTATCTGGTCTTCATCTTCAGTATCGAGCATAGGTGGCAGCTGTTGATGATGTATATCTAGGGTTTGTTGGAAATGGGTTTCGTGACGTGCCAAGTTTCCGAACAATCACATACTGACTTGACTGAATTGGTGTTGAAAATTCAGATCTTGTTCAGCTTTATACTGAGTGCAGTAGATCTCCACACTGATTTCAGATTGATGAAGGAGGGCCTGTCTTGCTGTCTCTCCGATCCTGGATGACTTCCACATCCTCATCTGGGCCGCTACCGCTGCCTGTAGTTAAAACGATGCTGTCTAGTAAGGTAGGTGAAAGAGACTACTTCCTTCAGATATCTCCCGTTGATGGTGATTGGTGCTTGTTTTAGTTGTTGATTGGGTATCTTCATCGCCTCTGTCTTCTCTACGTTCACTTGAAGTCTCGTCTTCACTGCCTCTTCTGTCAACTTGTTGGTTTTTGCCTGTAGATCTTTGAGCTTGTGCGACATTAGACATAAATCATCATCGGCGAAGTCCAAATCTTCTAGGCTCTTTTCATCGGTCAAACAGAGTATACCCATCTTCTCGCCCCTCATGGTATGCTGCATGATCCAGTTCACCACAACCAGGAAGATCATCGGTGATGATAGTAGGTGGCAGCTTTGTCTTACTCCTTCCTGTCTTCACTTCAAAGACGTCATTGAGCTTTCCATTGTGAATCACTTGGCATGTGGCATCGTCATATAGCTGTTTAATGAGGTTGATAAAGGTCTTTTGACTGCAATAGCATATTAATAGAAGTAAATTACTTTAAGTTACCTTTTGGAAGTTAAAACAGCAGTATTTTTTGTTGAATTTTGAACTGGTTAATATCATTCAAATGTTCTACTGAAACAGTATAGTACTGTGAAATCCGTGAATTTTAGAAAAGCACCACTCAGCAGGTACCTCTCCTTCCTTCCTTCCAAACCTTCTACAATAGTGATGTGAGTTTGTCCGTTGCTGATGTGTCTGCGTCTGTTTTCAGTGCTTGTGGCGGGATTCCATCTGGTCCTGCTGCTTTCCCAGATTTCAGCAACTTTATGGTGCTCAGGACTTCACTTCTGTTTTTGTCGGAGGGTTATTTTTCACTGCTAATTCTGTGTCTGGGCTACTGGTGGCATTTCTGGACGAGTTGCAGGTGTTGGTTGTTGTCGATTCAAGAGATTTTGAAGTGGTCGGTCCATTGTTTCTTTTGCTTCTACTCTTTGCTAAGCAGGTTTCCTTCACTGTATTTCATTGGTTTCATCTGCATTGATCTCTCTCCTCCCAGATAGTAACCTGGTTATTTGATATAATGTTGTCAGGTCTCTTCTACCAGAAGCCTGTTCTGCTTCACTTGCCAATGTGTCGTAGAATTGTCTTTTGTCTTCGCGTGCACTCTTTTTCACTTCTTTGTCCAGTGTTTTGTACGTTGTACTCAGTTCGTCTTTTTGTTGTGCATCTCTGTACTGGTTTATCTTCTGCTTCACCATCTCACTCTCACTGCTCTGTCAGCTTTCATGTATCCGTCGAGATCCGTTCCTTGTCTTGTTTCCTCTTCCTTCCTAATACGGTTATGCAGGTTTCTTTCCACATAGCTTTCAAAGAGTTCGAGTGTTCTTCCACGCAGGTTTCTTCAGGGATGTCGCCCAATATCTCCCATTTTGTCCTGATGACTGACTGACGTGAAGATGTCCTTTAGAGTTTCGTCCTTCAGTTTATGGGTGTTGAACTTGAACTGTGGCCTATCACCAACTTCCTTGAAGGCTTTCAACAAGATTTTGAAAGTAGGTTCCTCGAACTAGATAGTGAATGGTGTGAACCTACATCTGCTCCGCTTCTTGATTTTGTGTCCAGTGGACTGCGTCTCCACTTTCTTGAGATTGAGATGAAGTCGGTCCGATTTTTAGTGTATCCATCTAGTGAAATCCATGTCGCTTTGTGAATATCCTCGTGCTTGAACACACTGCCTCCAATCACCAAATCGTTGAATGCGCAGAATTCTGCAAACAGTTCTCAGTATACATACACATGCATATTTTAAAGTGTCAAAACTCTAGATGTCTGGCATTTAAGTATAACAGTTATTAACAAGCAAACAGAGATGGACCACATTCTGAGTTCATTTGATTAGTGGTCTTAAGCAATGAAATCCAACTGATCAACCGTAGAGGTAAGACGATGAAAAGTTATGAGGTCAGGTATGAATATTAATAATAGCAAAACTACAGTAGGCGACCAATTATATCCAACATCTGTAGAATGAGTTACAGAATACTGATTGAAAAATCTTTAGAGTTCACTTTTTTTCAAGTTTTGCACCAATGGTAGAAGAAATCAAAGCTCTGTAGATGAATCACTCACTTCCAGCAACGCATTACCACTGAAGTCAGTCGAATCGTTTGCCAAATATTAAGCGAATAAAGCAAAGCTGTATATCCACGAAAATAATGAAGGTCACTCGTCAACCGTTAGTACGTACATGTAGTAAGCAATCAGCCACTTCTGTTGTGCGAGGGTTAATAATATGAACTGGCTGCCAAGACCATTGATAGGTGGAGTGGGCTTTGAATCTATATTTCATCATTTGGAAGTCGGTATCTTAGATCAGTGAGTCACAATGGGAGACGAGCAAATTGTCTTTCATCCAAAACTAAAGTAATTTCAATGACAGTAAAGTTTCTATGCAAACATTCATGTTACACTTTTTGGGGAAGTAACCAAACTGGTGTTGTAACGTGTACATTCAGAAATCACTGCCTGGAAAACACAGAAAATAAATGCAAGGACAGTTTGAACTCTTCACTCAAAATAATGATGTTTACTTACACTAAAATAAGACACTACTGGATGATGTAACTGATTCAGTATATTCTGAATGTGTCAACTATCAGGTTATACTGGAAATTAGCTTGTTTAGACCTTGACAAATTAGTTAATTTCTATGCTTTCCAAATAATGCTCAGTCAAAATCAATTCCGTGGTTCAAATCCTTTAAAGCACCTGAAAAACGGACGACCGTTATGGATAGTGCTCGAATAAATGTCTTCCAGAAGCGTAGTATTTTGGTCTACTGTGTGCTCAGGATGAGTTAGTCTTCAACCTCAGGCTTCAGTTAGTCGATGATTTTCTCATCAAAGCTTCTTCACAAAGTGAATTAATTGTTTGCGCATGGATGTAACCTACGTTTGACCTGATCAGTCTCTTGATGACTGTGATGAGGGCATACTGAACTTGAATTGCTGACCTCTTGTCTCTAGATTCTCAGAGGGGTGTGTTTAGTGCTAAGGGATTGACTGTCAGATGAAACACCCTCCGACTACCGTTGTGTGTGCATAATCTTGTCCTAGATTGAGTCAGTCGCCGTCTAATAAACTTGGTGATTGAGTTGATAACTTCGGTACTGAACGATGTAGGCCCTACAAATTGAAGGGAATATCATTCTCTTGTAGGTGTAGGTACCCCCCGCTAATGAGCCCCAACAAACAGATAATCTCGTTCGGAGATCGCCAACTATCGATTTTCAACATCTTGCAACAAATATACAGTCTACAAAACAAAAAATACACGATGAAATGTTTTATTCTTCATGCTGATAACCTTTCACTAAATCTTTCTTTACCTTACCTTCTTTCACTCAATTTTTTAAAACTTGATTTATCAGGTACAGCAGTGTCTGTGAATTAGAAAATGTGATAACACAAAACTATCCAGAGTTAATAAGTCCATTTAAAATTGTCCTAGAAGATTTTCGTAAAGATTTATTACAAACAAAAAGAGAAAAGACAAAATTAGAAGAAACATACATGAAGTAAGTAAATAATTTTTAATCTAACCTTTGTTGTTTTGCTTTTTTTTCCAGAAATGTTTTAGTTCAGTCTAACAACTTTTCCCCCCTTGTGGTTTCTTTTTCCACCTAAAGTGTCTCAAATGAATTTGAGCTAAGACTGAAGCAAGTAGTAAACACAATGCACGGTCAGAAATCTTCCTAATTGTTATCTCTTTATGCAAAAAAGAGACGAGTTAAGTTGAATCAGGCACCTATAAAATTTTGATATGATGGAGAATATTTGTAGCTCAGGAAGATGATTTTGATAGTGTTGTTTTCTATGAGCGGGATGGTTTGATTGTGAGGCTTTCATTGTCATTCTAGACAACACCATCAGCACTCACTTCAGGAAGAAATAAGCCGTGGGATTTGCTCCACAGCTGGTTAAGTGGCTTTTCTTGATGACTTTGGGCGTGAGTGGTTGTTTCTGCTAAAATCTTGTCATTAGATTGGGTCAGTGTCAATGTTCCTGTTGACCGCTGACTAACATGAATACCAAACTTCTAAATAATCTCTAATAATAGTGATAATAATAATAACAATTCACTTCATTCCAAACAGTTTGTGGTATAATTTGGAATTCTCAGCGCAATATTTATTGCAATAACAACAAAATATAAGTACATACATACTCCTTTACAACATTTCGAATTATTTTATTATAAAAACTTAAGTTATATGAAGAATATTAAAAACGAAAATTTTTTACAATGTTAGTTGATTTATTGAAATAGGATTTTTAACTTACAAAGTTGATGTGCCATTTCGGTTCTAACCCTTTTTTCCTCACAAAATATGTGTGCCAGATAAGGTACAGTCGAATTCTTATACTTAGCTGTACGAGCATACAGTCTTATGTAGTTTCTCCTTGTCCTCCCTGAGGAGATACATGGAGAGAGCTGTGAATGAAGTGGATGCTCACTGTCAGTTAAAATTTCTGTAGCTAGTAGCTTGCAGGAATTTATATGTCGATCAACTACAGTGTTAATCAGTTGAGCCAGAGACACACCACTCACCTTGCTGACGGTCTTCAAAGCCCTACGCAACATAACATAGTCCTTTTTAAGAAGACCAGAAAAGATTAATGGGGAACAATATAGAAGAATAGGTAAAATGCAGGAATTAAAAAATTGTAAAAAAAGCAGTTGAGTTATACCAGAAAGCCTCAATTTCTTTACGTAATAAGTTAAACGAAAGATTTTTTACAAGTCAATAAAATATGGGACGACCAACAAAGGTCAGAAGTAAAACGCAACCCAAGATAGTTCACACTCGATTTACTTTCTGCAGAAATACCATTGATGCAGCAGGCGTCATGAGATTTAAGCAGCTCACATAAGTCTTGTTTACTCCTGAGGCTAAAATTAATAGTCTGACATTTAGAAGGGTTTAGTTTGAGACCATTTGCCAACTTCAGACAAGAATTCATTTAATTTCGAGCAATCCAAAGAAGAGTTTACTGGAATAGAAATCGTCAGGTCGTCAGCATACTTGATAAAATTAGTTTCAACAGAATAAGGCAAATCGTGCAAAAAAAGGAAAACAGAAAAGGAGAAAGTACAGCACCTTGAGGCACACCAGCTTCAGTAAGCAATGAAGTGGAGCGCATCCCTTTATGAATAGTGTACTGTTTCCTTTCAGAAAAATAAGAATGCAGCCATTTTGTAACCCATGGATCAGTGTGAGCTATGGCAAGCTTATTTAACAAAAGTGGTCTAGGAACAGAGTCAAAGGCTGATGAGTAATCCAAAAAGGCACAACGGACATACTTAACACCTTTGTCGAGACTAGAAACAATATTATGATGCAAGACAGTAGCTGCATCTAAAGTACTCCTCCGGTGTTTGTAAGCAAACTGTTTTGGATCTCTGAAGGCCATCAATGAAGGCTCAATCACAAGCAGAAGTAATTTCTCCATTGTCTTCAGAAAAGGGGAAGTTATAGCGATGGGTCGAAAAGTAACATCTGATCCAGAAGATGGCTTAGGCACAGGTACAATTTTTATCTGCTTCCAAGCAGTGGGTATTATGTTTTTAGAGAACGATACATTGAAGATATCTGTAAGTGGATGACACAAAATATCTGCACATTTTCTAAATATGATACTAGAAACACCATCAGGACCTAAGCTTTGGGAGGGATTCAAAGACTTTAGACATTTAAATACATCATTTGTATTGAAACCTGGAAAGCAGCTATCCACTTGATTTTGCACATTAGGAAGGGTGAAATTAGCTTGCCGACGTATAAATGACTTGTTTAACCCGCAGACATCCGAACGAGTTTGTGTTGTCATCTGTTTTTTACCAGTAAGCTCTTTAAATAATTTCCATATATTGGAAGAGTTCTTACACGATAAGAACTTCTTGTTGTATATAGTATTCAGACGTTGTATTTCAGACTTAATTAGGCAGTTAAGCCTTTTAACGCCAGGGTGATCTCTCGCCTTATACAACCTTTCCTTTTCTCTCCGAAGCCTCTTGAGATGAGGAGAGGAAAGTCTGTCAAATCTCATGTAAATTGTTTCAGTAGGGCAGCAGATATCGAGACAGAATCTGAGATAGCTTGTGATATTGGTAATAGTGTTGTCTAAAACTTCATCAGCAAATATATCCCAGTCCGTTTCTATAAGCATGCTTCTCAAACGTAATATATTTTCTTGTGAATAGCATCTGTATTGAACTTTCCTTGAAAGGTATGCAAAAGCTTTCTTGTATAATTTTCCGTACACTTTAGGCAAAACACGAACGATACAGTGGTCGGAATTTAGCAGTGGAAAAAAAAAAAAAGCTTCATATATGCCAGGTTCATTTGTAAATGCAAAGTCTAAGGTGTTGTCAAGACGAGTGGAAAAGTTAACCATATTTTTATGACCCAATGATAATAGAAAACTGTAGTCACATGAGTTAAAATCACCACAGACAATAGACAAGGAGTTTCCCAGAACCGGAGCAGCAAATTCAGTGAATTTATCAGCAAAAGTTGACAAATCTGAGAAACTGCAGTCAGGTGTGACATACATGTTTGTGATATATATGTATTTGTATTTGCTCAAATGTTTGGGACGACATTTGATGGTAATGCACTCAATTTTTCCGTTAGAGAAGCAGAAGCATACATAGTTGGAGGACGACCAGTTAGTACTAATAAATGTTGCTACACCACCACCACATTTCTTCTTCGAAAAGCTTCGATCTTGTCGAAATAATTTGAAACCATCTAAGCAGACTAAGTCATCATCATACAGATTATGAAGCCATGTTTCCTGCAGCATTATTACACCCGTGTTTCGATAAACATTTGTGGACAAGAGTGACTGAAGGTAATCAACTTTATTCGGCAACGACCTGCAGTTTGTGCTAAGTATTTCCGGAATAGTCATTTGATCTATGGTCATACGCTTCAGAGCTCGTTGCCATCCACCGTGGTGCTTCTTCTTAAATTTCCTATCAACTTGCGAAGCGATAGGTTGTAGTTATTTTAAAAGCGCGCAAGAATATACAATACGATTAGTTGACACAAACGATTAAAACAATATAGAAACAAGAAATTTGATGCAATATACTCGATGATAGGAAACGGTAGCCCAGAGTTCAAACTGACCTCTGCATTTCCTCTGACATGACATATCATAAAATCTCTTATATCAAAACATATGGACAATTGTGAGAATTAATTTGACCGGGAAAATGGGGAGAACCTCAACAGAGAAAATATAAAGGACCCTAAGACTCTGATCGTTGGCATCAAGGGGCTACTCAGTTTTATACTTACACCTAACTTTTTCAATCTCTGAAGCACATTTATTGATTGTAAATGTTTTCATCGACCTCTAGCTTCTTCAATGATGTAAGAAGTAAACTTTTAGTATAGCAGCACTAAAAAGTTATCTTTACGAGAGCAGAATACTGTTGATTCAGATGTAAGCATTAGAAAATTTTAGAGAAAGTAGATTTTGGTTCCCCCATGAGTATATAACAGAGAGACAGAAACAAAATATTAGAATAGAACCTCGCACACAATTGCCTCGATTCAAATTGTCACAATTCACGGGAGTATACGGAGAGCATATGGATAGAAAGAGACTAATATGAAAGGAGATAAAAGTATGTAGCAGGAAAAGAAAAAAATGAAGGTTAGTCAAAGGATTCAAGCTTTAGCAGACCAGACATCAAGGAGTGAATGCATGTCCCCCACTGTGACAGGTTTGCAACCAGTGTTAACTAGTTTCCAACAATTGATTCCTATTGTTTTGAGGACACCAACCAGGGGTTCTACACCTCCCTAAATGGGTCAGGCCAACAGTCAGAGACTTCATGCACTAGTATCACATCTTGGTATGGTCACCCTGAGCCTTATTCCAGTCCAGTCATACTTCTGACAATACTTCATATTGAGGTAGGTGATGGCTGGGCATGCGTTGCACATATAAATGCCACGTCAGTCGATGGAGACTTATAATCTCATCGTCTTGCTTCCCTTTCTTGCCAACTACCCTTCTCCTCTAATCAGTAGTGTGTATAGATGACCTTTCCTTAAGGATGAATTAAAGAACTTATGACCTTCTTAGCGATCATAGCTTCTGAATATGATTTACACTTAGTCTAAAGCAAAGTATTTCATGAATTACATTCACAATCTGCAATAATACAAATTGCTGTAAGACTGATGACAGACGCTAGTTTACCGGACAGCAAAAAGAATTAGGTTACCTCTTCAAGTATAAGTTAAAAAGACGACGATTAAAAGTCAAAGTAAACCAAAATATGTTGGAGGGAATTTCATTGTTAAATATTTTCAAATTTGCTTAATAATGTTATACAAGCTACGTTTAAATTTAGAGGACGATAGTAACACTGATGAATGGTGGCTAGCAGCGGAATTCAAGACGCGCGCTTCGTCCTGTGTGGGACTCGTCAGCTGGAAGTACCTGCTTCCGAGTGAGCGATGTAGTTCCCATTAGACCTTGAACTTGGGACTGATTGTTTCAAACCCCTAATGGTTTTCCACCTGACCGCCAAGTCATGATAGGCACCTCTTTTGTGAAGGGTATGGTTCTAATTTTATTCCTTGTATCTTCCCATCGATGAGTCAACTGAATTCGAGTACTAGCGGGAGCAACATCACCCACATCTAGCTGACGAGTCCCAAATTGGACGAAACGCGCACCCTGGATTCCACCACTAGCCACTGTCCATCATTAATGTATAATTCAAGCACAAGAAATATAAAATCATCCACGCAGGAGCCCATACTCCAATAGAGAACGATCATTTCGGTCTAATAGACGATGGAATAATACAAGCAACAACATTAAGATTATAGTAACAGCCAATTGGGTGGAACTAGGTTACCAATTCAGACTATATTCGAAAGAATGTTCGAATTCTTTGCCAGATGTTTATGACCAAATATCCACTAAGCAATGATTCAGCATTTAGATGAAATGCCACTAATCATCAAACCTCGTGATATAAATGTTGACCTGGAGTTGTCCTCTGATGTATTCATCTGAGGTCATCCATTGAACGAAACTTGATCTTAGTCGGCTGAATCAAATATGAATATTCAACTAGTAATGTGATAGGGACTGAAGTGTTGAGCATCCAGACAAAGGAAATACTCGACCACATCATAACAGTCTCTCTTTCTTCCTTTCTTATAAATGAAGACAGACTTCTGTTGTAGATAAGACTATCTACACATATTAAATGGTCGATAGAGAGTGAGTCATTTCCTTTTGTCTGGTTCTGAGTGCTCAGTGATAACGTCTCTGACTAGTGCACTGGGTAGCACAATTTCGAATCTCAGAAAGGACATCCCTTCCCTCAAAGTTATAGATACAACCTAACTGATGAGTGACAACAAGCACGAAACCTCGGTAAGACAACGGGCCCCACCTATTGCCTCAATCTACAAAACCAGATATACTTATTATGAAGCGGAAAGAAAATTTGATAGTTAGTGAGAAGTGTGAGGTAGGTGAACATACACACTAATTGCAATTGTTCAGTAAGGTAGTACTATACTGTTTCAGTAGAACATTTGAATGATATTAACCAGTTCAAAATTCAACAAAAAATACTGCTGTTTTAACTTCCAAAAGGTAACTTAAAGTAATTTACTTCTATTAATATGCTATTGCAGTCAAAAGACCTTTATCAACCTCATTAAACAGCTATATGACGATGCCACATGCCAAGTGATTCACAATGGAAAGCTCAATGACGTCTTTGAAGTGAAGACAGGAAGGAGTAAGACAAAGCTGCCACCTACTATCATCACCGATGATCTTCCTGGTTGTGGTGAACTGGATCATGCAGCATACCATGAGGGGCGAGAAGATGGGTATACTCTGTTTGACCGATGAAAAGAGCCTAGAAGATTTGGACTTCGCCGATGATGATTTATGTCTAATGTCGCACAAGCTCAAAGATCTACAGGCAAAAACCAACAAGTTGACAGAAGAGGCAGTGAAGACGAGACTTCAAGTGAACGTAGAGAAGACAGAGGCGATGAAGATACCCAATCAACAACTAAAACAAGCACCAATCACCATCAACGGGAGATATCTGAAGGAAGTAGTCTCTTTCACCTACCTTACTAGACAGCATCGTTTTAACTACAGGCAGCGGTAGCGGCCCAGATGAGGATGTGGAAGTCATCCAGGATCGGAGAGACAGCAAGACAGGCCCTCCTTCATCAATCTGAAATCAGTGTGGAGATCTACTGCACTCAGTATAAAGCTGAACAAGATCTGAATTTTCAACACCAATTCAGTCAAGTCAGTATGTGATTGTTCGGAAACTTGGCACGTCACGAAACCCATTTCCAACAAACCCTAGATATACATCATCAACAGCTGCCACCTATGCTCGATACTGAAGATGAAGACCAGATAGCCAGATGGAATAAGCAACAAGGGACTCTGGCTGGCTGGCAACGAACGAACCAAGAACCCATCACCCAACAAATATGCAGAAAGAAGTGGAAATGGATCGGGCATACACTGAGAAAACCGTTTGGGGACATTATGCGACAGGCCAGACGCTCGAGTGGAAGGCAAATGGGAAGGGACGAGTTGGGCGTCCGAGGTGAGGGTGACATGGAGGATATGGTGTGAGGAATAAATGAAAGCTTGTTGGCAGTCGTGTATCCAGGTTAAAAAGACTGTGGAGGAGAGAGTGAAGTGGTGACGTGCTACTGATGTCCTATGTTCCACTAGGAACCCAAAGGACAAATAAATCATAAATAGTGTCCGGTCGAAATGTTATGCACAATGAACTCTAACATCCATGTTCGGTGTTTCGAATGAAACTCACTGTCTGGAGGTTTGCAGAGATTAATTAATTGGTTTCACTTTGGAATTCATCATGGACTAACATCAGCTGTAGAAACATTGAAGCCCTGGGAGCACTCATTGGCTGTTTCGGCTTCCCAGTATGAGATCCCTCAGCAGCGCGTATCCTCAACCCTGCTCTACAGGGATCGAATCCATGACGTTCACGTTCTATAGTCAGCACATTATCATTAAGCCACCGGGTCGGAATCCAGTCGTCCTCATTTCTTACTTCTGTCAATTCATGACATGGCGTTACCTACATTCAATGTCTTCTTTGAGTGACTGTCCTCATATTTGACTTGGTTGACTCCACTGGTCACGACTTCTCACTGGAACGTGAGGAATCACCTCTCGAAGCTAGTCACCAATGAACACTAGACTAATTCCATCTGAAGGTTTGCGGAGATTATATTAAATGGTTTTAGGTTGGAGTCAACCAAGTCGAACATGAGGACAGTTACTCAGCGATGGCATCGTGAACTGATAGAAGTCGGAAATGTGGGCGATTTGAACCTGACCCAGTGGCTCAATAGCAGCGTGCTGGACACGGGACCTGAAGTTCCTGAGTTTAATCTCTGGAGAGTGGCTGATAGATGCACACTGCCGAGAAGTCCCATAGTGGGTTCAGCAGCTATCCAGTGCTCCCAGTTTGCTAGTGTTCCTCCAACTGATGTCAGTCCATGATGAATCCTAACCTAGAAACTAGTTGTGTTTAAATGTTTCAATATAGTTGTCATTTTTGCTTTCTTTTTCTTTTTGGCGCGCTAGCAGTAGATTTTGTTGAACACATGTAGAAGGAAAACCAAAATACTATTGAAGTTGTTTTTGATGAGCGAAATAAAGATGACTGATAGTCTATTGTTTTTGAATGAATTAAAATATTCTTTGATTTAGCTAAGCGGAATCAATACTCAGTATGATAACAACAGTGAATCAGTAGGAATTTTGTCTTTAGTAATGAATGTGTTACAAACAAATGATATTTCGTATTGATTAAAACTGAGTCTTTTTTTGTTGGCATCCTGGATTGTTTTTCTAAACAATCTCATGGTATTCTTTTTCAAATAACCAATGTGATTTTCACTGTGATAACACAAAATTTATCCATTATCAGTGCAATAATCAACGTTGCATGATGTGAAAGTAATAGCAAAACACTATTAATTTGACTCATTTTTCTCTATCTGTAGTTATTGTCGGGTGGTGGTTGAAACCAGTCAACAGGAAACTCTGTTTACACCCATTTAACTCAATCCTGGAGTTATTGATGCTTCTAGTAAGATATCTGCATAGTGACTGACTTAACTCTAGTAAGATTGCTTTAAATACTTTAATCAGTCACTAGAATGTAACTCATGACATGTATTTATGAAAGATGTGAATAGTTAGAAACAATCCAGACACACTGGACAGTAGCTTTGATCTTTTGTTGTCAAGTTCACTAGCGGCGTACCTGGACAAATTCAGCTCACGCAGCTGACCATTATTGTACGCTATTTTGTTACTAAGGTTTTGAAAACTGACTAAAGGATGCCCTAAATGTAGATTTTATGCTTGTTAACCCTCACCAGTACCACATGTTACCGATACTTCCTTAGAGTTTCAAACATGCAGTACACAGTGAAGTAATCTGGAGACGTTACCGATGAGCTGTTCTGGACGTGACTAGGAAAATGACAATAAATAATAAACTCCGCCTCGGACCTGAGTTTTTGCTGACAACTTTCAACTTGTACGATTAAACCTCTTCGGCTAGTTGGCTGGGCGATATTTTGACAATTTAGAATAATATTATGATCAAATATCAAATTTGCACCTAACAACCACTTCTGAAGAGCAGATTGAGTTCGTTGGTTTGTTGACTTAGGTTTTTGCTACATTACGTAACTATGTATCAGTAGCAGACTTCAATACAGTGAACTGTTTTTCAGTGACATTCCTCAATGACTGATTTGTGGTAGGACAAATAACGCTTTACGTAGTTTTCAATTGAGCATCGTCATAATGCTATTTTCTCGAATCTACCGCTAGCTTTTCGTTCCTTCCAAGACTCTTCATTTGAATGTAACTGCTTCCCAGTGATTGTGCAGAGATTTATACTCAGCACCCATTACCTCAAACGTCATTTTGTTATCCATTTAAGCACTGAATAATGAGAGCTATATATTGTAAAAAGGATGCCAGTTGCTACTCAATGCTATTTGCAAATTCCTGTTGCATTCTAATGTGGACAATTTTTCTCGGTTTCATTTTGGGAGATCGGCCTTTTACACGAACACCTTAATATTGCCCTCGGTTTTATCTCAGCCAGTGGTTCTGGAATAAGATGAAAAATACACCAGCCAACAAAAATCAAGATGAATTCCAAAGGAATATTCAATCACCTATTCAAAGACCCAATATAGCCATCACTGACTAATCGATCGAGTCTAGTAGAAATAAACAACAGGAAAATTATATTTATGATTCAATAACTTCGGACAGTGCACCACATATATATGTAACTTTGATCAAGGTGCTCTAGTCGAATCCATGCAGTCGTCTAGGGACTGGTGGAGAGTTATCATCTGAACTGGAGACAGCTGGTGGTGTCCGCTAGGGATGCCCACTGTCACCGTTCATGTTTAATTTCGTTATAGATGTACTAATGGACATAACCTTGGGTACATTTGAGTTCCCGACGCTTTGCAAACTCCTTTAAGGGCATCTGGTCGACTTTGAGCACACAGGTGATGTTGTCCTCTTAGGTTGGCATCCCCGACACGATGCGAATCAGTAGCTGAATTTACAATGCCTGATTGTCGGTCATAATGGTGTAGATGTGTTCAATCTTTGATATATTTTGAAGTTGGAATCTTTGCATTAACCATTATGTTCAAATTGTTTATTCTCTCGTACACCTTCCTCTAATTTCATATCAGTCTTCTTCTGTTCACTTGTTCTTTGAATCCTAATGTGAAGCGTGTCAAGTTAAATCGATGCACTTCTGTGAGAGGTTTTACACTGATTTTGTCTGCTTGTCTGTTTGTCTGTCTGCCTGTCTGAATGTCAAAACCTTCCCTTTTATTATGCTTGAAAACTAAGTAATCTCAAGTATTTTTCAAAAATTTCATTTGGAACTGAGGATACTTGTTAGATGACTAATTTTATCTTAAGACGTGAAACAGACCTTTGCACATTCTTTCAGTCCCATAACTCTTGTCTTGTAGATAGCTTTGTTATAGAGAATGGAGCAAGCGCAGTCCATCTTGACTCATACTTTTCTTCTAATCTTTCTTGGTCCCCTTATATCTTACTGATTTCCAGAAAAATCCTTTACCTTACCGGTTATGTAAGGGAACTCATACTGTCTGGCATAACTCAGCCTCCGCACTTAAGTTTCATTAATTCCTGTCCTTTAACCATACTTACTTATTGCTCCCCCTTATCCTTTCCTAGATTCCAGCAAGAAGACTGCGTTTTATTTAATAGGATTTTGAAGGCTGTTTGTAAAGCCAGCTTCAAAAAACTGCAGAGAACAGAGTGAAAAGGCGACGTGCTACTGAAGCCGTATGTTCCATTAGGAACCTAAAGGACAAATAATAATAAAAAGTAGAACAAGTAGCACACTCCTAACCGAGTTGATGAATGCAGTCGTGGATAGGCATCTAAACTCTTGTAGACTACTGGCTAAAAATATTTTATCTGATGATTAGTATCCTCTGCATTAGGCGTAACTACCGATGAGGTGAAATTTAGCGAGGAAGCCAGATGAATTCCCAGGCCATCCCATCGGGTGATACAAATAAAACTGCTGATTTTTCCGCTGATGTTATTATGGCAATAGAATTGACCCTTTTTTCAGCATACTTCAAATTAAATGTCAGGTTACAAGTCACTTTCTTATTCGAAAGTCAATTCACGCTAAAATTATTCACGAAAATCCAGTTATTGTGGATGCCTTTTATGGAAATGTGAAATCTTCACTTTATGGACTTCCAGAAACATCTGAACGCAGTATATGAGAAAAGCTCTAAAAGCCTTGAATGAAACATGTGTTGTATCTCTTAGTAAAGTCCATTTCTTGGAAGTATCCCAAAGTGGAAGAGTATTATTTACTGGATAGAGTTTCGGAAGCAGTCCATACTCACATCAGGGTAACTCTACAGGTTTGATATATGTTTTAGATAGTTTCAGTTTTCTCTGTCTTTCATTGTGATAGAGTAAAAATGATTTTCTGAAATATCTCAAATAGGTTTTGAATCATTCCTATTGCATTTGCTTGGCGTGGATTCGATTAACACAGATTCACTTATCAATTTCGCCTTTTAACCAACTAAGTTTTTAAGTTCATCACTCTGTTCCAACTCATCTGTGTCGTGTGTTTTTGTATAACTGTACAAAGTTGTCAACCGTGGTCAACTAGGATGCTTAAGAACTAAAAAGTAGCTCAGTCAAGATTCGTAGATCCTGGTAAGGAAAACAAGGCATCTAGGGAAAGGCTCGGCTATTCCGATACACCTTGATGTGACGTTGGTGTGACACCATGATGTGCCATTTCGAAAATGACATCCATTAAATAATATCGCATTATTGTGTTATATGTCTAATAAACCAACTAAAATAGAATTAAAGCCTACCACGATGACCAAATTTTACTTTCACGTCAATGTGATGTATTTTGGCATGTAGTATTACAACGATAGATTATGTTACTCAAACTATGCAATTTCCAAACCCCTGTCACACCTTCACCTACACGATCAGATTTAAGAATTTGTCTTCAAATATTTCTGCCAAAAATGAAAATGTGAAACATGCAACAGAAATACATAAACAGTAAGGAAATAATAAATCTATACCTCACTGCTTTTCTGAAGATAAGTATTACAAGGCAAATAGATCCCGAAAGCTTGTACAGAAAAAGGAATATATTATTAAGGCACAAGCACTGAAATTCAAAGGAAAACTAAGAGATTCACTGCACTAATCGGAAAACAAAAGATATTGCAGCTGCGAGCCTAAGTTAATAAGAACTTATTTGGCAATAAATTAAATGAAACATTTAATACTACTTTTAAATGGTAAGTAGTATAAAGTATTAAATACAAAATATGAAAAGGATTAGTACAAACAGAGAGGCTAATTTATGCGGTATAAACGATTAAATGGATGAGTTTGTTCCTTAACTATACAAAAAGGTGTTCGTCTTTCAACGTGTACCTTCCTAGCATACACTCACATATACATAATAGACTACTACCTTATTAACTACTTCCACTGCTAGTTCATCTTTGCATAACGTGACTGAAGTATGTGAAGGGAACGTCAAATAATGTGCTCTCATTTTTCCTTTACTCAGGTTAATCCTTTGGAAACTGTGACGGTTATTAAAACAAAACCTGGTGTGAAAGTTCATGTTCTTAGTTGATTTATTAGGCAGGTGGATTGCCAAACGACGTCTGACTGATACGTTCTGAGGTAGTATTTAACACTAACCGACATCAGTTGGAAAGCCACTGCAAACTTTGGTTGTTTTGTCCTAGTATGGAACTCAGCGGTCGTAGATTACCACGACCCCTTCATGGATCGTACTCAGGATATTCAGGTTTCATGGAGAACGTGTTAGTCACCTAGCCACAATGTCAGAGTTCAATGGTTAACAGTTCCCTACTTTTGTGAATATGCGATATATCGTGACTATTCACTATGTATTAGTTTTTGGAAAACTGATCGCTTAATTTTTTCTTTGTGTTAGTTGAGGCACAAACATAACTATCCTTAACATATGAGTTAGCTAAGTCTGGTCAATTTACATAAATAAACTGCAGTGAATCCTAAGGTAGTATTCATTGCAGACTGATATTACTTGGATAAACTCTGAAAACCTGGGAGCTGTTTCATCCTGATATTGGAACCATCTCCAATGCGCATCCATGACCTCACCATGTAGTGAACCCAAGACAGTAATATCTTCCGGCAAAAGGGTCACTTTCCAGCCATTTGATTGGATTCTATTTTCTCAATTTTCACTTATTCAAGCCTAACGAATATATCGTCATTATTGCTGACAGTCATAGTGTTTATAACAGCAGTGACAACAAAGTGGTCAGCTTTTCAACACTGAGAAATACAGAAGCAAATATAGACTGTTGCTGATAGGCTATAGTTTTCAGATGTGAAATATGCTTCACTGAGGTGTTTGACCGTTTGGTTTTATGGCATACTGTTATACCTGACCAGTTATGAGAAACAAAATGTGACAGTGATCGTCAGAAATTGTAGGACAATTATTAGCTGCTCAGATGATGAATGAGGCAGATTTTTCATTGAATTAGAGACTCAACAACCCTAATTTGGAATAGTGTCACAATAAGTGCGCTACTGCTGCCTATTTTTAATGCAAAATACCAATATGTTAATACTTATGTCAGTAAGTTACACTAACAGATAATGGCTTCGCACAGTACAGCCTTATCTTGGTTAAACCCCTTTTTCCCCACCAAAGTGAGGCATTTTCTTCCTTACTCCCATTCGAACTACAGATACTCCTCCAGTTCATTCTTCTCACATCTCTACACTAAATTTAGAATCATGCCTTCATCAGTTGGTCTGCCTACATTATTTAGAACAAATTTTTACCAAACCCAAGAATCTTATTTTATTGAATAGTCCTTAAACATATCTCTGGATGATATGGGAAATGTCTTTTCCCTTGACATGTCAAAGTATAATCCCAGTTTAAGTATTATGCATTTTCTGTCGGAATGAAATATGACTTAGCGACAGTGACAATTAGCAGAATTCATAATCCTATGAACACTGGACATTTCTCTTTCAAGATTATGATTGAAATAAGCAAAACAAGATAAAGTTTCGACATCAGTATTAAACAGTAAAAGATAAATAACTTTGTTCTCATTCTCCTCCTCACTCTTTCCACTTCTTCTAATCTCAGTGATATCTTGAAATCTATGTTAAAACATCATTTGTCAAAAATGAATAAATAATTCCATTTTTGTTCACTTGTCAATGTATGTTCATGGCAAATTCTTTTTCTGAAGTTTTAACATAGACAAAAGGAATTTCCTACTAACTTTTGTAACTTTTTCTGTTCACTTAACAATACATTTCCACCTTTTGATTTTCTTCAAGAAGAAAAAAAGCCAAAGCAGGAAAAGAATAGCTGGACGAAGTGATTTCTTTTTATTCCATTATCATTTTGCTAAATAGGTAAAATATTACAAAATCTAGTTGAACAATCAAGTCAAGGTCATTGTGAAGGGGTGCACACGCACATATATAACAGTCAATAAGAAAGTTTAAATTGAATGCTTTACAAACAAAAATCAATATTCATGTTCATGTGATGCATCCTACAAAATCTAGTTAAAGCGTAAATAAACACTAGGAAAATACAATACTGATCATGAGGAAAACAAAACCTTTGTTGCCTTATTTATTACTTTCCTATTCTAAAACTTTCGATTATGATTATTAGTGTTGTTATTAGTTATTTGTTTAAAATCGAAGACAAAGGATTAGTTGACTTTTCAAAACAGTTTGGAAAGTGAAGGAAAGTGTTTGCTTCGTAAAACACTACAAATCTTTCAGTATGACTATAATGATTAAGGTTGTCTACAGGTATTAGAAGTAATTTATCTTTTTCATTCCGGTGAACGTAGAATAAGATACCAGTTCATTTTCTCTCATAGTGAGGGATATACATATCTTTCGTGATATATATTGTATGCTTTAAAAGATATAGCAAAACTTGCAATATTTCATTATTATATAAGACGAGTTATCAGAGTTAGTTTGGGAAAGGAAAATAATAACTACACACAGATACACACGTTCCAACGAATTCTCCTCATTCAGGTATTTCACAGCTTTCATGGGAAATGTTGGTATAATTTGTAATGAGTAAATACATAATTTTTACCAAGGCTACCTTTTTGAGCATTTTACCGGCTGTTATTGATGATATTGATATATACGTGACCGTACTTTTGGCAATGAGGTACTCTTAGTCCAATCAAGGCAAGATTCATACAAATGTACTACATTCACTTTATGAATCAGACACTATAGTGAGTCAGCTTCCACGTAAGAAAATGTTAACCAGTTTTTAGTTACATTTAAATCACCGTAGTCCCTTGACTCAATTAATAGAGTGCCACACGTGCTTGAATTCCACTAAAGAAATTAGTTTTCGTTCCATTTACAACCACCAAAGATCTATATTGAGAACAACCTAGTAGTAGTAGTAGTAGTAGTAGTAGTAGTAGTAGTAGTAGTAGTAGTAGTAGCAGTAGTAGTAGTAGTAGTAGTAGCAGTAGTAGTCAAATCAGTGTATATAATTAATTTTCGATTGTTTTTATTGATTTCAGTATACTTTTCATCTGAGACTGATATCACTTGCAAAACCATTGAATGCCTGAAAAAACTGGACAGCTGTTTGAAGATTTTTCAACTGATATTTTTATAGAACCTTTTCAATCCATATATATTTATTTTTACTACCGAGACAGCGACTGTTTCGAAACCTGACATGATACATGTTTCGGTTGACACTTCAGTCACTACCCGTTGTTATAGATATATATACTTAATCAAGAAATTAGTTACAGTATGGTAACAAGTATTACTGTCAGTTCCTCATTGGTTGGAGGAATTTATCAATGAAGGCATACTTGTACGGCATTGTTTTACATCCCTGCGTCAAACATGCATTAAAATAAGCGTTATGAACTAATAAAGTACTCATGTAGTATAACCGTCGAATACGCTAACCGGTTTCCTACTTTAGTATTTCACAAGTGAGATTGGAAGAGAGTGGTAAAAACCAATGAATTAATTTGCTGTTAAAGATAATCAGCCATACCAGACAAAAAATAGCTGAGACTTAAAGCATCTCTTATGACATTCAGTAGACAGTCACAGACAGGGGGTGATTCAAGACCACCTCATCATTAGCAGATCGATTTACCATTTTAATAATACAAATGAGTAAAAAGTAGAAGGGTAAAATACTACCCAAAGGTCACTGGTGTGCGTCCCACCATGGTCCGGACTTTTATTTCACCTTCAATCATCAGTCGGTACCAATATTACTTCACTTTGATGCGTGGTTTTCTACGACTTAGTTGACTCTCTTAGATCCTGTCTTTGTGGTAACTTTTGAACAATCTTCTCTGAATGTCTGATTTGTCCAAACTGATATGGACTACAAGTGACTAGCAAGTGATCATAACTCTCAGTTTATCAGTATGACTGTCTAAGATAGTCGTGGTTTGACATACTGGTGGCATGATTCAAACCAGTGGCTTAGGGGGTTACCAGCTTGGTGTTCTAGCAACTTAGCTAAAAGACCTGTCTCCTGACTAGGTCTTAGCTTCACTTCAGTCACCAAGGTATTTCTTACCCAGTTGCCATGTGAATCTATGATGTGTTACAATGGGTTTAACTTAATCCCATTAGCTACAAAACAGGGCTGCCCAACTGTGGTGTTAACATGCTTTACGCTGAAAATCACCCTCCAGTCAAGATCACAAGGTGTGATCTCTTACACAAAAATGTCACAAAATAGCAAATGACAATACTAGTGAACAAAATGGATAGTTGAAAACCCTAGTCAGATCAGAGTAGCCCAAACACCAGACGGCTGTTTCGTTCGTCTGGAGCGAAGCCAGACCATTCGCAGCTAGTGAAATCTGCAGACTAGCCTGAGTGGTTTGTGACTACTTAATTTGTTCATTAGTAGCACATTTCAATAGTTAAAACCTGGTTGGCAGCTTGACTGCGTAGCTCAGCTGAAATATCTCCAGGCTGGTAAGCCGGAAGTCGATGTTTCGAATCCTGTTGCTACTCAGATTTTAATTTCATCTCCAGTCGTCACTCAGTATCAAATTTCAGCTTAGTTACAGAGTTAGTCTAACATTTAATTTTTAGATATGGTTAACGGATATTGTCAATTCACCCCATTCCCAATTTGACTTCCTATTATAAAGAAAACATCATAAGGGTGTTCTTTTTTCTTTTCAAATTTCAAAATTCACATTGGCAGAGAAAAGGCTGCACGTAAAAATGATCTGGATCGATTAGAAGGTGAACTTGAATCTCAGATTAAATCAATAGAAGAACGCGCCAAATCTGAAGTAAGACTGATTTATCGTGTTTTTTTTTTCTTTAAAAAAATCCCTAATCAAAGCGAAATTGGATAAAACGTTGGAAGAATGATTTTCAATGTGCCTAGCAACTACTATTACTACTCGTATGAACCATATTGATTTAGTTGGACTAGAAGCAAATTACGCATTTTTATGATTTTGGATAATTTATTGTAAAGTTTCCTAAAAGAAAGCTTTCCTATCAGCTGTTTCATATTAACAGGATGTTTGAAGTAGTGGGGAATATTTGTAGCTCAGGTGGATGGTCTTGGTAGTATTGTGTTTTCTAACAGTGTGTTTATCTGAAGCCTGACAGAAATGTATTCGGTTTCTTCAAACCATATTATCCAATCGGACACCAATAGGTAATCAGTGATTTATTTAGACCAAACTAATCGTTTACAAGTATTTAATCGATCGTCACAAATTAACACTTCATTAATTATTTATTAACATGGTTGACTACTTGTAAGTAGTCAAAATAGAAAAACAAAAGATACACGAAATTAAAGTGTCGGTGATATACTACTAGCCTGGGCGGACGCAAATGTTTACGCAGGCGATCATGACCACCTTTCCATTGAGCACACTATCCTTGTGATATATTTTAAGTATTTGTGCATTTTAAAACCAAAGTTATAAACTGACAAATACAGTAAAAACAGCAATGTGAATGGTGTCTAAAGTATGGGCGAACAACAAAAGATACGAATCACCTTAGCCTTCCATTTTCGCAATAAATATTGTGCATTTCTCATCAGACATAGAAGATCCACATAATGAAAAAGTAATTTGTAAGTATTATGTCCGAAGAAAAGAACTGGTCACACATCACGAAGAAGACAAACTTGTTAGGTTATGCTAGTCTCAAAGGCATTTATGCTAGCAAAAATTCAACCCACTGGGTCACCTAACACTGACTGCTACAAAATAGTTTTAGTTCAGGACTAAGGTCAAAACAGCAGACTATATTCATTCAATAAAGTTCAGAAGATCACTGAATAATCCTAATTTTTAAAATACTTCCTTTATGAAGCCAAGAAAAGAAACTGTTTTAATGCTGAAACCTCAGAGGAACTTGGGCATGACGACAGCGTATAATTTCAGGGTAATTTGTTGGTTGGATAATTCACACACTAAAATGGTATTATTTACTATGCATAACCACATCAAAAGTAACTTTACGATTTTGATACTACCTTTTTAGTTCTCTTTCATCTCCTTCCTTCTGGTGGAGGGGAAAAGAATTTTTCAGGTATCTGAAACAGGTGGTAAGCCATTCCCATAACATATGCTTGATGTTGACTCGATGAAAAAAGCTTCAGATATCTCCATCTCTCTTTCTCTGGCTATCCCCATCATAGTTATTTACTTTTAGGGGTATTCACTTCATCTCATCCTGTTTGTATGCACTGCTATAGCTCAGCTTTCTAATAGGTTACTAATCTTACTGGGATTCGCTACTCTCGATGTAGCTAAATTTTCATTCGCTGTTAATATAACAGCCTGCTCAACTAGTTTGACCTAATGTATTGATCTTACCATATTTGGTGTTTGTGTTACAACCTTTAGTTGTTTCTTCTAAGTTAATTGCTAAGTTAATGACTGAATAATAACAGTTGAAAGGCGATTTGTATATCTTTTTTCGTGTTACAGATATGAGTAACTTTAATGGCATCCTAGATACTGCTAAACTGACCGATCAGACTTCAGTATTTTGCTTGAGGAAGTACTTTTCCACAAAATAAAAGAATGAGATTGGCTACCTCATCAGTTGCTATGGTGGCCTTTAAAGTCGATTTAAAGGCTGCCACGGCAACAACTGAAATAACCAATCAAGCTTCTATATTTTGTGAAAATCTGGCATCTTTAAAGGCCACATTAACAGCTGCCAAAATAACCAATTAGGTTATGGTATTTTAGCTGGGACGACTATTTTTCATGGAATAGAGAAAAGCGATTAGTTTTTGTACCAGCAACTGATAGGACACCCATTTATATTCCTTTACTTTATGGAAAGGTACTTTTCCAGACGAAATATCGAAGTCTGATTGGTTTTTTCAGCAGTTGCTAAGACTGACTTTAGAGGTGACCCTAGCAACAAGTGAAATGACCAATTAGGTTACTTTATTTAGGCTAGAAAGGTAGATTTTCACAAATTACAGAGATCCGATTAGCTAATTCAGTTGTCGCTACGGTATCTTTAACGTCGCCCCCTAAATTGAATAACTTTGAAGGCCATCCTGGCAACTGTCGAAATAACCAATCAGGTCACGGTATTTCGGCTAGAAAGGGAGTTTTTCATAAAATTAAGGAGTAATTCATCTTGGCTGTTCCTAGGATGGCATTTAAATTCAGTCGTGAATGAGTGATTTTAAATCCACTACTTTAAAGACCACTCTAGCAACAACTGGGATAACCAATCAAACTTCTTTATTCTCGGAAAATCTGTATTTCCAGGACAAATGAAGAAACTTTATTGTTTATTTCGATCGTTGCAAGGGTGGCCTTTAAAGTCGCCCTTTATGGAAGCTAATATCAAAGCTCTGTCTTGCTACACATTAAGACTACTTCGCACCCCAGTGGCTACTCACCTACACTAACTAGTAAACTCAGAGTGACTTTAAGGGCAACTTTAAAGGTTCACCCTATCAACCGCCAAAATAACCAATCAGATTACGGTATTTCGGCTGGGGTAATTTTTCCGGGAATAGAGAAACTTTATTGGTTGAATCATCAGTTGCTAAGGTGACCTTTAAAGTCACTCGACTTTAAGTGTCACCCTAGCAACAAATGAAATAACCAATTAGACTTCTGTATTTTGTGACAACCTACCTTCGCTGGCGAAATGGAGAAATCTGATTGATTATTTCTATCTTTGCTAGGGTGACCTTAAATTTGGTTTAAACCCTTAAGAAATTGTAAGAAAAATAGGAATAGAAGTTGTAAAACACGTGTTAATAATAGTGATAATAATAACGGTGACACTGCGAATAGAGAATTCCAAATGACAACGGTGTTTTCATTACACAAGAAAGGCAACTCAGAAACACTACGAAGAATTCCTGGTAAAGTCAGGATTTGAATGGGATTTAAACCTACAACCTAAAAAGGAATTTTGTCTCGTGAACCCCTTACAGTGGTTGAGACTTCCAGCACATAGGTCATAGTAGTCAACTAGAGTCGGTCAATCAGGCTGTTGGATTACTAAAAGCAGGCCAAATCAAGATTGACAGACCCCAGTAAGATAAGGAATCTAGAAGTAAGCTAGGCTGTAGTTATGCATACGATTACACCTAACTACACCAAAGGATGGCGAAGACTGACTTAGCAAACTGAGGAAAGGATAGATTACTGAATATTCGTTTATCGAATCGGCATCTAACAAGTCCAACAGACATATGGAAATCTACTATTGGGCGGAGGAAGAATTATACAAAGTATGTCTCAAAGTTGTGCAGTGACCTTGATACGACTATGGACAATAAATTGCTTACCAAAATTACTCCAGTAAATATTACTGTTTCACTGCGTTATGCATCTGATTAACAAACTAGGATGAAATCCAATTAAAGGTTTTATGAAGAACCAAGGAAAACCTTGGGCCATTGGATGGGTGTTTTCCCCTTACACATGACTCCTCAGCAGTGCCCACCCACGACCCGACCCTCCAGGGATCGAACCTTAGACCTACTGGTCCCACTGAGAGCTACCAAGCCAGAATCCGATAGTTCATATTTTTCCACTCCTATCAATTCATGGTATAGCCCGATCTTCATCCAGTCCCGTCGCTCGGTAACGGTTATCCCATCCAACTTGATTCGCCTCGACTGTTGTAACTTATCATTAGAACTTTATGAAATCTCATCTCCAAGCAGTGAAAAACAGTCAAACTATGTAATGAAACTGATAGTTGTAAGAAAATATGGACCATCGAATTCCGACGTATTGGCTTAATGGTAACGTACTCGCTTGAATCGCAGGTCCAATCCCTGACGAGGTTATGCGTGTGTAGTGCTGAGGAGTCCGACACTAGGAAGGAACACCAGTTCAATGTCCTCTGATTTCCAGTGGTTCTCCAAGTGATATCAGTTCATGGTGAATGCCAACTGACCATGAAATCCTTTTTACTCTGTAATCCAACAACCACCATGTGTCCTTATATCTATGGTATAAAAGGAGACACTACAGAGTGCTACAAACCTTTATCAACCTCATTTAACAGCCATATGATGACGCCGCATGTCAAGCGATTCACAATGGAAAGCTCAGTGATGCCTTTGAAGCGAAGACAGGAGTAAGACAAGGTTGCCGCCTACTATCACCAATGATCTTCCTGATTGTGATCGACTGGACTGGATCATGCAAGAGAAGATGGGTATACGCAATTTGGCCGATGAAAAAACCCAAGAAGAAGATCTAGATTTCACCAATGATGATTTTTGTCTAATATTAAACAAACTCGAAGATCAAAAGGCAAAAACCAATTGATTGACAGAAGAGGCAGCGAAGACGGGACTTCCTTCAGGTGAACGTAGAGAAGACAGAGATGATGGAGATACCTAACCAACAACAGCAACAACGACAACAAGCACCAATCAACGTCAACGGGAGAAACCTAAAGGAAGTAGTCTCTTTCACCTACCCATCTGCCTAGGCAGCATTGTTTCAACCACAGGTGGCACAGATGAGGACATCAAAGCGAGCCAGAGTCGGAAACACAGCAAGACGTCTTCATTCATCAATCTGAAATCAGTGTGTAGGTCTACAGCACTCCACTGAGCATAAAGCGAGAACG
Source organism: Heterobilharzia americana (assembly GCA_944470555.2). NCBI lineage: Eukaryota > Metazoa > Platyhelminthes > Trematoda > Strigeidida > Schistosomatidae > Heterobilharzia > Heterobilharzia americana. Next base: position 12,957,550 of record OX104129.1, read on the forward strand.
AGATTCGGATTTTCAACACTTAGTTGGTCAAGTCAGTGCTTCTATGTGGTAGTTGAGAGACTTGGAGCGTTACGAAAAGTACTTCCAACAAACTAAAGACATACATCATCAACAGCTGCTGCCTACACTCACTCAATACTAAAGATCAGATCAGATGGCCAGAATAATAAGAATAGGCAACAAGGAACTCAGGCTTGCAACGAACCAATCAAGAACCCATCGCCTAACAAATATGTAGAAGAAAGTGGAGATGGATTGGATTGGACATAGACTTAGAAGACCATTCGGGGACATCATATGCCAGTCCAGGCCCTTGAGTGGTAGCCAAATTGGAAACGACGAGTTGAGCGCCGGAGGGTGACATGGAGGAGATGGTGTGAGGAAGAAATGAAAGGTTATGTGCAGTCGTGATGCCAGGTTGAAAAGACTGTAAAGAAGAGAGCGAAATGGCGACGTGCTACTGAAGTCTTATGTTCCACTAGGAACCCCAAGGATAAATAAAAATATGACAACAAATTAAAAGGAGAAGTAATCCAACTACAGAAACATAGTACGGGAGTTATGCAGTTATTTTCTACGAGATGGATAATAAATTGGGTTTTAAGAGTCATCTAGTTAGTAGTAGAGTTTTACTTTGTAAAATATCCAAAAAACTGATCAACAGTGAAATTAACTTTTTTTGTGGCTTTTATACTAAGATACTATTGATAAAATATCAGCTGTTGCAATTTTTCCTGCATAGTCTGTTGATAAATTCATCATTGGATGAAGCTTTTCAAGTTAGTATTCATCAGTGACTGACATCAGTCTGAGGAATAATTGAAACCTGGGATCACTGGATAGCTGTTTCGTCCTACTACGGAGCTCCTCAATAGTGCGCACCCACGACCGTGCCAAGGATCTTACCCGTGACCTTCAGGTTCCGTGGCCAGCACGTTACCGTTGAGCCACTGGGTGGGAACCCAAGGGTTAGAAATATGGTCCGCCGAACTCCAACCCAGTGGCTCAGTGTTATCGTGCTGGCCGGGGAACCTGAAGGTCACGGGTTCGCTTCCTGGCGTGGTCATGGGTGCGCACTACTGAGAAGTCCCATACTAGAACGAAACAGCTGTCCAGTGCTCCCAGGTTTCAATTATTCCTCCGACTGATGTCAGTCCATGGTCAATACCAACTTGAAATATCGCTAAATCCCCACAAACCCCCGAAATTCAACTGAAGCTCTTCAATTAATCAGCTTGTCAGAAATTGAATTTTTCTGTACACCAAAGTGAATTAATAAATAAAATAGCCGAGGGCGATAATTTTGTTGTCAATTCCCCTGTTTCAATAAAACGTTGATTTAAAGATGATCATGTCTGAAAGATTTTTGATACAGTGACCTTCAAATTCTCAACCTAGTGCCTCTTTAATTGATCTAAGAAGCAGAATGTGTTAATTTGAAATGTAAAGTTGATAGTTTATCATGAATGATGGTGTTGAAAGGGATGTTGATGAATATATCAATTGATGTATCTTGTGAAGTCCGTCTCTGACCAATTCGGTCACACGAACGACGGGAAATCATAACCTATAACGTCAAAACCATACCCATAACACAAGGAGTGACTATCGTGACTCCGTGTCCTAGGGGATACAACTCTAGCATCTGGATTGGTTTGTTCTGAGTTCAAGTCTTGGTGTGAACAATATTACTCACTGAGAGGCAGGTACATCCACCCAAGGAGTTCCATGTAGGACGAACAGCGCCTCTTGGATATCCCTGCTAGGTACTATCTATCAATAACATCAAACTTCTGAATTTTGAGAAGTTTAGTCAGTTTCATTTGTGTATTACTCTTTCACTGATCTATTTATCCAAATAGTGTCACCCTCTGTTACGTGTGTACTTAATTTGTACTCTACTTTTTGTTTTGTTTTTCTACTTGTTCACAGGTGCATCAGAAACTACAAAATGAGTACAGAGCACTTGTATGTAACAAAGAGCAAGAAATTACAGAGATTCGGGAACAAGTTGAGACATTAAGACGTGTAGGTGTTTCTTTCTTGTTTCTGTTGTTACACGTCTCGAATTCCGTAGAACTTGAAAAGTGATTAACTTGAGGCTTTGGCAGAGCGTACAAATTCCATTCTTTCTCAACACAAGAAAGTTATTCAAGTAGATTTTATGGCTTACACTAGTTGATAACTGATGAACACACGAAAGTTAGGCTGTTAGTTGGATTAAGGGAATCTGCACAGAGCTCTGATCGACTTAGGCTTCATGCTTTTTGGAGCTCATCAGCAAGATATATGGGCAACCTTTACAGAACTGACATCCTGCAAGAGATTCAAACCCATTCCATCGATTGCTGTAATCACAGGCATTACCAGTGAGCTGTTTAGGCCGCAACTAACCTCCTGCATGACTGAATTAGGTACACTTATTGACCACTAGAGGGTAACCAACTTCAGGTTATCTAGTCCTGTGCGCTGGTTGAATTCTACTTATCATTTTGAAATATGGTCACCCGGCTAGTAGGCTCAATATCGCGACGCACTTTGATAGACGTTAGTTGGATGGAAGCAATTGGCAGGAAGCCTTTGACCTATATTTTGTGGTTGTTGACATACATCAGCAAGGCGTATCTGCAGAACTCTACAGAACTGATGTCCCACTTAAGATTCTAGTACCAAAAGCACGAAACCCACATAGCAAAATGATCGACAGAATTCGATCAGTACATAGGACTAGACAACCTGAAGTCGGTTCACCTACAGCGACCAGCTAATGTAGGTCCTGATGAAGTTAGGTGGTTCAGTTTTTTAACTTAACCATTACATGAGGAAGCTGGCTATTGCGGTACAACTTTGTTATGAATATTACTTCCGTTTTTTCAATTGACAGGAGGTCTTGCATGACCTGAAACTCTCATCTGTTGGTAGTTTGAAGAAACGACCATCCGAAACCTCTAGACAACTCTAATCTAGGTCACACAGTGGAAAAGTCAGACGTTTACCGTCAGACTTTTCAGTCGATGAGAAACTTTCTATGTGAAATAGAGCTCTATATGTAAATTATTACTTTCTAACAAAAAATGTATATGCATGATGCAGTTCTATTAGGAATCATCAGCTTCATTGCTGACTGGGTTAGGTTAGAATCTGTTCGGAAGAAAGGACAACTAATCTACCTCCTACAACGTTAGCATACACACACTGATCTCACGTAGCCTCAGTTCTCAGTGAGCTGATATAGACTTATTAATTTTACTTTTTAAAATTCTAAATATCTACATTTTCTAAATGTCAAGCTTATTTTTTACTTCCCTAGAAAATTAATCACCACAGTACTGTTAGTTGTGATTCAATGAATACTTCAATTACAAGTAAAACGTGTACAGAGGTGATTGATACATCGAACTGTTACTATACACAGCCGAAGCCGTCTACAATCACATCAGATTATTATCATCAAAACAGAAATGAGGATGCAGAACAAAAATTGTATAAAATAGAATTGGAGAGTGTTTTATCCGCTTTGATTCAAAGAGAAGCAGAGTTGAGAACACTTAAAGATCAGCTGGCAAAACAAGAAGCCCAATTAACAATGTAATTATAGCTTCTATTGACTTTATTGTTAGTATTTTCACTAGTGAATTGATTATATGTATTGGTTACACAGAAGAGCTTCTTATGGCACCCTTAGATATGACAGATTTACACTGAAGGTTTACGACGTGTCGGGGTTCGAACAAACACTATACAGAACTCATAATTCAGTCAGGAGATAAAGCTATTAATGAACAGGAATCAAACAGATGTACCTATACCTCAATGGGACCCGCATCCACCACTCATCGCTTCAAACATCAGTGGAGACAACACCACTCATTGAGGTGCAGATACATTGGACTGACGAGTCTCAGACAGGGTGAAATGCTTGTTTTGGATTCCACTACTACCCACCAGCAAGCAAATTACAACATAAATGAATATTCAGGCATCTAGGCATCCTCAAAGAAGCCCAAATGCTATCACAGGTCAAACATTTGGATTATGCCAGGAATTCTTATATGAATGATAATAAGAGACTTTCAAGCTGCTATTCGTTGCATAAATATCCATGCTTCTGCGTATAGTTCCAGCAAGAATCAACACTTTGTCTGCATATTGGTGATTTTCACAGAAAACTAAGATCAAGACATCATTTGGTAGTGACTTACACCGTGGAGTTCAAGGTGATTTTCTCTTGATATCTCCAATGTCATCAACTGACAGTGCATTAAGTTTTCCTGCTGATTCACAGGAAATTTGAATCTGAAATCTAGTCTTTCAAATTCCAGAGTATTATCCATTAGTTCAAATCAAGTGAGCAGTCTCCTATACCTGACGGATGAAGCACCAGTCCTTTCATGTTTTCAGAAATGCCTTGCTAACTGTCAAATGCAAGCAAGCGTAAACTTGAAGTCCAAGACTTTTAGTACAACACCAAAATGGATCACTCATCTGATAATGAGTGTCTTCATTTTTGACTGTGAACCACTTTCAGATTTACCAAAAACGGTATCTCACTTCTAGTCTGCGTATATCTACGTCTAAACTTGGCAAACCATTTTTTGTCAAAGATGGGAAAGAAGTTGTACCGAGTTGTAAGAGGCTTCAGAGTGACCAAAATAAGACGTAAAGCCAGAAGCCCTTGACTGTTGGTCTGGGCTATGTAGAATAGTGTTGTCTACCTAACTGAGGTCCCCAACATGACAAGAATCGGTAATTGAGAACTCTTAGTGATATGGCTAAAATTCGGTCACCCTAGCGTAGATGTATTCACTTGCTGACATCTTCTAACGCTTCAGTATTTGCAGCAATCTTTATCTTCAAGTTGTTTATTGCGCAAGGCAACTTTGTCTCTTTCAATATCACTCCTATACTATCCACCTGTTCCTTGTATACTACAGTGAAACGCGGCAACTTGAACTGATGTACTTTTGTACAAGGTTCTACGTTGATTTTTTTCTGTCTGTCTAAAGTGATACGAAGTAATGAGTCACAGAAAGTTTTCAGTTTGTTTTTACTCCAAGAGTTATGACTGAGAAGTTTGTATGAGCGAATTATTGGCAAACACTTTTTTCAATGAATGTAGCTGATATTAAACCAGTAAACATCTTTACTCATAGAAATCTATCAGCAGTGGTTTAAGTAAAACCCTTTGGACAATTTGATTTTCATATTTAGCTGTGAAGAAAACTTTTGGCCGGCAGTCCTTAACTAACACCACAGTGGTGTATTTTGATATAAATGACGAGGAAATCTTTTCATACGTTTGTGAACACTGGTTTCCCACTTAATGATCAGTAGATTAAACATTCAAGTATGGAATATTAGTGTATTGAAGAACTTGAGAATACATATTGATAAACGTTGTTTTCAGAACTGAGAAAATCAAATCGAAATTCAGTCCACAATGACATCCATGTGCTAGCAACAGACAATAAGTCACATGTGTTTTGTAGCGACTAGCGATACAACTTGTCTGTGTAAACCTCGATAAGCGGAGTGGGATTCGAAACATCACTTCATTGGCTGAAAGTCGATTGGCGGAACCAGTGAGATAGATTTCTCAGGAATTAGTCATTGGAATAGATGTGAAAGTGTTACTGTCCACAAAATAATGCCTTGGGATGAAGCATTTGAAGTTTGGAACCTTATGGCTTTCATCTGTTAGCCTATAGGGTTCCCTATAGGGATACCTGTGAAGCGACAGGTAGTAACTTTCAATCTTGCCTTGACATTTTTACGCAGTTTAATATTGCTGAACTTCATTCACTAGTCGTTTGTCTTTCTTGATATGATAGACATGAAATATTACACACATACTTATATTTTTCTATTTTTCAATATTTAATTTCAAGAGATAAGCGTGAATTAATCAATCAGGAAGAAGAGAAACAAAATCTATATTCCCAGTTGAATGTTATGAGGTAAGTGATAATTGTCTTTCGTGATTAACTGAATCCAATATCTCCTTCGCTTTATCCGTACTGCAAGCTTCATCTACTCCAAACTGCTCAGCTGGACATAACTTTAAGTGAAGATAAATAGCACTAAGAATATTATAGACTTATTAGTGATGAATGATGGCTAGCAGTGGAATCTAGGACGCACGTTTCGCTCCGCACGGGACTCGTCAGCTTGATGTACCTACCTCCCAGTAAGTGATATTGTTCCCTCCAGAACTCGTACCTAAGACCAATCGCTTCAAGCATCAAAGCGCTATCTACCGCGTCACTGAGTCATGAGAGCCACTCCTTATGAGATGGACATAGCATAGTCTTTGATTTTATAGCCTGTGAATCTCCGTTTGGACCGAAATGATCGACCACTATTGGAACATGGAGATTTACAATCTGTAACATTAAAGGTTATAACAAGCCCACTGGACAAGGAGTGACTATCTTGACTGGTGTTTGAAATGAACGATCTTGGGTCCGAGTCTTTGTAGGAAGACTATCACTCACTGGTTGGAGGGGGGAACGACATCCCTCTGACTAGTCTCAAGTATGATGAAACGTCCAACCTGGATTCCGCTGTTAACTAATACCCATCAATAATATCAAAACTGTAAATAGAAACAGTATCGGGGATCCGTACAGGAGTCCTATGAAAATTTGATACAATCAACGACGGAGATTTAAAATCTATGACATCAAAAAGTAACATAGATTTATGCCTACAAATAAGAAGTGACTGGAGAGAAAAATGATGTGATCACTTGAGAGGAAACTGTACAAACTACCAAGAAAGCAATTAATGGACCCTGTTCTCATGTTTATATAGTATCTAGATACTCAATGGGCTCATCAGCTCACAACATCATATTCAGGGATATGACACACTTCCGATTTACCCAGTTGGCTTATAAATGCAGAGATAGCTATATTACCACTGAAGTGCTGTCAAGCTACCACCTAACTTGACCGTCAATAATAATTAAGTGAACAAGATGGCTGTCCAATTCTTAGGTCAGTTTTATCAACCTATAAGGCAAAGCAATAAACTCTGAACTACTCATGTGATTTAGTAGTATATGTATTTACTTTCATCTGTTTCCGAGAACAAATAGTTCTCACTTGAAATGACGTAAAAGATTTGTAGCTCAGGATGAGGATGATGTGGGCTTTGATATTTTGTTGTGAACGTTTCATCATCAGATTTGGTGATATCTTCAGCGTCTTCAACTTCTTTATGAAGTTAGTCCTGTAAATGTCATCAAGCCTGGTGATGAAACTTTTATGACGAAATATCAAAGCTCATAGAACATTAAACCATCATCAGTTCACACTTGATTATTTACCAATTAAAGAAAACTGTACAATATCAACATGGTTTAAACATGTAGAAAAAGGAGTCCATGGAAATTATTAAAAGCTATATAAAACCAAATAACTGCTAGGCGTTTTGCTTCAAAGAGAAAAAAAACATTTAACGGATAAAATAAGATGTTGACATATGAAAAAAGAAGGTTGTTTAACATTTACAAGAAATGATAAATTCGGGTGTTCTACTGGGTTATTGAAACACTGATAAACACACTAATCCATATGCAAGATCTGTCTTTACAAAGGAATTCGTTTCTTTAATTAGTTGCTCGCTGAGGTAATGTGTAGCCTCCACTCTTGGCAGGTTGAATGGTGATAGGATATTGCAGTGAAATGTTATGTGGTTGAAAGTAATGAACAGAACATCATCCATTTGGGTTTCTTCCTGGCTATACTTTATTATGAGTGAAGTTTCCGAACAACAAAAATTCTCATTCACACTTGTTAGTATACGATGATAACGTATGATCAAGATAGTACAAAACTGAACAATTAGTTTCTTATCAGACACTTTGATACAACCAACAAATATCACTTTAATTGTTAGGTATTCTTTGTGAACTCTACACATCTCATGACAGGTGTCTCATGAAATACCATGTAGGATTTAACTGTATCTACATTACTTTGATGTGTTTGGCAAATAACGACAAATTACACTTCTTTTCATTTAGGAAGACCAGATATTCCACAACTCCTAGACTAGATTACATACAAATGTTATTCCTTCATCGGTTATAAAGCTTATTTATTAATAGTCATTCACCAGTACTTATTCTCTGCTAACAGAGGACCTGGCATGCCCTACAAGGTTACATCCAACCGGCAGGCAGCTCTTGATCTGGCAGATGTGTTGATACTCACGTATAGTTGAATGATCCAGTGTATCAGTTCAGTTAATGTCATTCAAGCATGGACGGATGATATGTAGCAATGAGTTACTCAAGGTCAGCCATTCTCGTTTAGGCGAGTGGAAATCTACTCTTTTCGATTTCATCGTATTCACGAGCGAATTGAAACCGTTATCAAATTTCTCAAGCATTTATGAAGTTAACCAATTATGCCAGCAAAACAGCAACATGAAAATGTATGCCTATTTTGAATCGTGATCGGAGACCGTGACAGACGAAACAGAGCGTACTGTGTGTAATATGTGTTCATTACTACAGAAATTGCCTACTATGTAACTACGAGTATCAGAAAATTGGATGGTTGTTTAGCTATATCGTGAACTGGCAGCAGTAGGAAAATATGGACCGTTTGACTCCGATCCAGCGGTTGAATGGCTATGTGTTCTCTGAGAAGCCTAAAGGTTCTGGAGTCCATCTGTCGAGTCCTACACCAGGACGAAACAGCTACCCATTGTTCCATGGTTTTCAGTGGTTCCCCAAATTATGCATATTACCTTAAAATATCTGCCTACTTCTCATAGATTATTCATTTAATTTCGTATTACATTAAAAAAACCATTTTCAGTTTAATCACTTTTCCTATATTCATTTGACCAGAATTTATAACTTTTGTAAACTGACCATTTTAGAACAACAATGGAACGCTTGAATCAAACAAATGATTATCTGTGTACAGCTCTACATCATGGGTCATTTAGCCGTAGGAGTAGAAATTCACCATCCTGTGCCTTTTCCGAGTTTATGGTAAGTATAACTAATATGATTGTTCAAAATTTAATTTATCTGTCAAATAAGTGTGATAGGTTGGCAAATGTCTACACCTCAGGCTTTCTGTGTTCTAGTAGTTTGCTACTTTCCCAGTTTGTATTTGCATCAATGTGGCCGGCAATGTCAGTCCAGACATTCGCTTTATTTCTGCCCCACAAAAAAAAAGTGATTTGGAAGCTCTTTCATGACAAACAGAAGCTACAAGGATAGTCATCGGAGAAATAAACACAGTCGATTAATCACACCTGTCAACAGATGGTGAAGATGTTATTTAAAGTTTGGAAATTGTTAAACACATAAACACATAATTGGTGAACTGAGCTTTGTATGCGAAAAGAAATTGTTCAACCTCTTCACGATTCATGATCTTAATTTTCAATCTTTGTAGTCACCTCTTTTCTTTCTACTCTGTTCATCTTTTACATAATTTAATATTCATTCTTGTTTCTATGTTCATTTTGATGATCACACTTCAGTTTTAAAGTGTTCTGTCTTGTTACAAAACTTCTTATCCAGACTTAATTATCTCTCCACAACTCTCGTCATATTCTGATTAATCTTCTCTGCTGATGGCAAATTTTCATCTCAATTGACAGCTCATGTATTTTTTGCCATATATTCCGTGGACATGCTTTTTGACAAACCACTTTTAACTATCAAACTGCTAACAAAGGAAAAAGAATGCATAAATTTGTGATTGTGCAGCTTTGAGAATAAAATCACCGAGAAGTGACTCCACTGAAATAATTATTCTTCTTTTTTGTCTTGATGAACATCTTTCTCACATTGAATATCATATCAGAATTACAATGAAGTCATAAGTTGTGGAATTACGACGCCTCCAAGAAAGCCAAACTTAGACTATAATAAAATATCGGAGAGTTGGAAAAGATGTTAAGATATTTTACACAATATTACACCTAATAAATACGATTTCTCGAGATTTGTTTTTACACGTAACATAACATAACACTTAAGCAGTATTTTTGCGTGAACCGTTTGAAAATAAGGTTATATGGTGTACATATCTTTTATAACTAGTTGAACAACACATATATGCTGGCTACGGAACCTGAAGGTTCTTTGTTCGATTTTTGGAGGGGTAATGAGTACGCAGTGCTGAAGAGTCCCATACTTGGACGAAACAACTGTCAAGTGACCCCGGATTTCTAATATTCCTCCAACTGACATCAGTTCATGATTAGTACCAACTAGAAAACAAGATTTTTGTTGGAAACCAATAAACTTGGATGCGAAGCTGCAATCTGACCGCTTACATAGATCACAGACATATCTAATTATCCCATGAGAGACTTATGTACCAAAAATAACAAGCTTTATTTCAAGTTCACTGTTCTCCTGCATAGCAACAGTTATGCAGGAGATAAACTTAGTAGACATGAGGAATGTCGTCATCACCAGTACAGGTTGTAAGTAGTTTTCAAGATGTCTATCCTACTTACGGCTTGTCAATCTATTCAGTTGATCTGACCAACTCAGATGAAAAGGGAGAATTAGTTTAGATACCTAGCTAATCAGTTTGGTCTGGAGTAACCTGTACATCAGCATCGTAAGCTTTGAGATATTTAAGTGTTTCAATTAGAATGACTTCCTAGTTGATTCATATATACACCATCTTCTCTATTCTTCTTCTTCCTTTCACAGGAACAGAGTGGTAAGTAAAGTCGAACATTTTATTACAGTCAACTTTTGTTGCTATTGTTCGCTCGATGATAATTTTCATATCGCAAACTTCTCTGATAGGTTCAAGAATGGTTCTAGCGTAGCTGTATATTCGGGAAAAATATCTTCACATAGGTTTGTTTGATCACTATCCAAGATCTCTAAGGAATGTTATTGAAAAAGAAGACAGGAATTCATAGCTTGATATGATGACACTAATACAGTGTCCGGAACTTGAAACGGGATATCACTTACCATCTCACTGTGGTCCACATGAAAGATAAGAATACGCAGAGGATCATGCTACAAAGGGAAGTCTCGAGTTACTTCTTGTGATGGGATCATCATTTGTTGAATTAATTATGCCACTACATCAAGTGGTACGCACATCCATTGCCTGATTATCTGCTTGGTAGATGTTGTGAATCATTCGCTTAGTGGAAAATACCTAGGCATTTAAAGCGAGAACTTCTGAGTTCAAGTTTCAGTAGTGATTTTATCACCCACTCAATTGCAGGAACACCTTAATGACGAGTTTCGAATAGGATGAAACGTGCCTACTGAAATCAACTGCTACCACCAAGCAAAGTATATTTAAGAAGTATATATAAGTGCCTAAAATAACTAATTCTCTCTCAATTCGGATTTTGTCCACAGCATATTTACTTGGTAAGTTAAAATATGTGGATGAAGACGAAGTAAGAGGTAATCATATAAGTATGTAAAATGGTAAATGACCTGAGTTGAAGACATTATACGGATCGATTCATAACAGCTTTGAATGAAATGTATCACTGTTCTGAGTTATACTATGTTAGGAACTTCAGTACATCAACAATCAAGTAAAAACTTAAGCACTTCAATACTTCATAAAAAGAAGATATAGGGTTATTATTTTGGATATTTAGTCAAACCACCAGATTTGGAAGACTTTCTGTTAAAAAAAATCAAGTATACTATGCACGTTTGTACCCGTCTTGCAAGCAGATGTCTTTTTCATTGGCTAAGATGCTATTTCTTTTCAATATTAGTACAAATACACAGTTAATTTTAGTACCTGACCTTATTTATTAGTTTACGAAATAGCTTAGTCGTTAAATCAAATGCAAGTTTGTGCTAATGGTCATTAATTGTATCTGAATGAGCAAGAAAGACGCGGGGCATCCAAGTTACAAATTTGTCTGTTAGGCGTCAATAGAATCCTAGATAAACACATCTGTTTCGTAGTAGCAAATGATGTGCATACCTCAGTGGTAACCACCTCTGACTCCAAAGCTCAGATGACTTTTCTGAAACCTAAGGAGTGGCAACAGTGTCATCTTCGCGGTTGTAAGACACTCTGATAGTGAGTGACAACAAGTGGGTCACCTAATTTCTCGACCTGACATCAGTTTTCCCTTAACAACCCACAACAAATAGAGTGTAGCAATATACCGAGTTACACAATTACCAAAATATAGACTGGATCAATGGTAATCGGTCATCACTAAGACTAAGAGGACGTAAACTGAATACTCTGAACTATGTATACTGTCTCTAATGTGTCCCTGAACCAGTTTTCATGTATTTTCCCATCTCGAATAATCAGCGTATAAAACGCTTAAGTCTTTGTCGAAATTTCATTCCTAAAGCACTATTCTATTGAATCACATTTACGGTTTAACAGATCTGATCACCTAGAATGCATGATGATATTTTATTGATGCTACGCAAATCACTGGCATACTTTCGTACACTTCCGAGAGAGGGGGACGACACCAGGTACCCCTAGTCGATGACTTCCACTCAGGACGAAAACTTGAGGCATAGATCCCGCTACTAAGCACTATTCATCCGTACTATCAAGATGAAAATACGGTCTACATAACGACATGGGAGCAGGAGTCGTTATGCCAACACTGTCGCATTGATTTGGCTTAGGCCAATTAGTAATAGGCAATAACAAGTTATAATACTGAACACATGTTTGTTCAAAAGGGTAGAAGTATGGACTGCACATTTTTAAATAATATTTTTCTCACTATATTTTGTTACTTAGCGTAGAACAGGTATCGCTATCTACTCAAGAGGCCACAATAATATACGGTATCATCTAATGAGGCTAACTGCTACAGTTATTACAACTTGGAATTTCCCATCTTTTATTTCCAGAAAAGAGGTATTCAAAAAAGTTAGGACCAGCCAATGTCTTCTTATGTCGTGAAGGATGTGCATGGTCGAACTGGTTTCTATTAGTTGTTAACAGTGTAGTTGTCAAGTTGTCAGTACTGGGTGCCAGTTGAAGTATTCCCCGTGGAGGTTACGATGTAGCCGATAGCATAAGTAGCAGGACAATTTTATGCACAGTGTTTGAAGTTCGAAGCCAGTAGGTAAAAACAGCAGAATCTACATTTCATGTCTGTTGGTAATCACTGGAAAGGCGTATCTTCATCCTTGTGAAAACTGACTTTCCTTCGGTGGCCAGAGTCTGAACTCAACAGCACTGAAGTTTATCATATGTCAGCTTTGCAGTCATCTGGTTCATTTAGATAATTTTCTGAAAAGTCTGCTACATGGATGAAATCAGATGAAAGGACGCTGAAAGTCATAAAGCTGTCAACATTTGCTGTATTCTAGTTCCAGTTCTCGTCACCAGTTAGAATGCTTGGAAAACTGCTCTGAATTCCTTATTGACAAACGAGTTATGTCGAATCCCAAGTTTCTAATGGGTACTGCAGATACTAATTATCGTCATACTATAATCAAAGACTTATCTCAGGCTCATTAGAATGTGAAAGTAGTGAGTAGGATCCATGACTTTTGTTTCATAAATGTATAATATCTGTCTGATTGTGTGAGTGAGATTTACAGTCAGTTATGCGATGAAATAGATGGCCAATTTACAAATTATTTACAAATTTCACAGTCCACGTTAATATTTTTTACAGATGTATAACTTCACAATTATTCACATGTGATATCAGTAAGGTACCCGTTGACCTTCCCCAGATAAGGTTACAAGGTGCGACCTCTAGCACAAAATATTACAAACTAACGATACATGTTACTTGAAAATATGAGTCATTAGACAAATTCATATCGACCTGAACAGCGCAAGAAAATCTCAGTGCCTAGGTAGTGTGAGTGTGACTGGCTAAACTACTGATAAACTTGGCTCCAGACGAGTGAAATAGCCATTAGGTGTTTCTGTTACTCCAATCTACTTGATAAACTCTGAAGATCAGTTCAATTTGTTTAGCGGAATGTTTCACGAATAAACCCAGCAGTTGGATTTGGAAAATTTATAAACTTGTCTGTTGAGTTCGGTTTGTTTATTATTTTTTATCCTATTTCCTCGTTTAGGAATGACAATTTAGGGATTAATTGAATCCCTATTACTAGACGTTTACTTGGTAGCGTCTGGGACAGGAACTCAGAGCACATATTTGCTTTTATTTGAAGCTAATCGTTCTGATGTATCTCAGTGGTGTTTAAACTGAAAGCCAAGTTGAACGCCTATGGCTCAAAATACCAGAAACTTGTTCATTGGCTGGTTGAGATGCATTACGTTGATCCAGTGAAATAATCAGCAGAAAAATACAGTTATCCATAAATAATGACTGGTAAGGATCGTAACTCACCTACCGAATGGACATCGCTTTGGAACCTTATACAACCTGACCTGGCTTCCAGTTTCTGTTGGAATGTGGATATAAATGAAGTTACATTCAACTGATGAGTTTCAGTTGGATTGAAACAAGGATCCTAAATTCCCTTACTAGAGACTGTTGAGTAAACAGAGCAAATATGAAAGTTACTGCAATACGACAGCATCTATTAAAGTAGCCCATCTACCCTCTTAGAACTTGCTTTTCGGTCTAGTAAAGCGAGCAGTTTCGTGTCCAAATAAATACTATTAAAATTATCTCCATAGAACTCCCGTTACAATATGTGAGACAGTCCCCTGACGGTGTCATAAAGTATATTTTGAATATGAACTAAGATGACAGATATCTCAAGTGCCCCTTTTTACCTAGCAGTCCTCAATTTTTCCCATCTACCCTTCCTAATATCATTTGGACCTTTCGATACTTAAAGTATTTTTTTTAGACAGACAGCTATGAGGGATAAAACAACCTTCCAGTTTAGCCCTTTAAACTTTCTAACTGTTATGTAATGAGCACCAAAAGGTGTAATGTATCCAGCAGAACTTTACACAATCGCTGCAGGAACCCGTTTTCAACCAATAATCAGAAATACTGAAGGTTAAGGCTATGGATCACGGCTCTTTGTATTAGCAATTCATACATTTGTTGTATCATTACTGAAAGCTATGAGACGATAGGTCCCTAATCTTAAAAATTACACAACTTAAGCAGTAGCGTGACAGTAGCTGATTCTTACTTCTAAACACCAAGTGACACGGCTGTAACTAGGGTATAAACAATTTCGCTTATCAATGTCGTTTGTTACACAGTAATTTTGTCAAAACACTTGTTTGGCAAATAGATCATCAAGGTATCCTTCCACATCCTTCTTTCTGGCAGACTGCCACCAATTTCCAGATACTGGGTGTTGAAGAAGGTGAAATGGAAATTTGGACTGCAGCCGGCCTCGAACCATCGACCACTGGATTTCTGGCTCGATGCTCTGTCAAATGAGCTACTGAGTCGGGCAAATCGAGGGTTATTTCGGATAGTCAAACTGGTAACATTTCATTATCTCAATTTCCTTTATCATTGAGATCTGAGATCAGTCAGAGTTTAGTCACATCCAGAGTGACCTGCTTGTAGTGCCACTTGCTTAATACTTAGAGTGTGTTAGATAACCCTCGTGAATTGAGATTTGCATGTATGGTAGGTGCAGACACTAGCACACACACACGTACACATAAAACGACTGGTTAACTGCTTACGTCTAATGATCACTTCAAAACTGTCAAAGAAGGTCGAACATACCGATCATATCACAATAATATAGGAATAGCTGCATGTGCCATTTGAGTAAACGCTAAAACTGCATCTGCATCTACTCACAAGATAATATCAGCTATGGATTTCTTTTTTGAATTTCTAACATACTCATTTAGAGTTCTATTTCGTGTTTCTACTTCTTCAGATAACAACGAAGGTAATGCGCTTACTTTTAGACTGTCTTCTGGCAACACTTTTCCTCTTGAAGTGAGTTCTATCAATAAATAACCTTATTTCAGCATGGCTTTTAATAAAACGCTTTTCGAGTCACAAACCTTTTATTGGTGGTTTTTGGGGTAATGAATAATTTCGAAATAATTTTTCATCAGGGATCAACCTAGCTGGGGAAGTACTGAAAACCTGTGAGCTCTAGACAGCCGTTTCCTCCTGGTATGGGGTTCCTTGGCGGCACGCACCAATGATTTCATGAGGTGTGCGGTTCAGAATTACCAGGTCCCATAGTGAGCACGCTGTCATTCAACCAACAGGTTTAAATACGTCTTGTCAGTTTGTGATAAGGACTATCTTGAAATCAACTAATCCCCCCCCCCCAAAGAAACCCAAACTGAACTACTGTATAGCAGTCGTTAGTGACTAATGAGAAATCATGACTTGTGGGGTCGACGAAGTCGGATGTCAGAACGACATTGGATGATGGTCACGATATATCGCGAACTGACAGAAAAAGGAGAATAAGAGTTATTGCATTCCAGTCCAGAGGTTGAGTGAAAAGGTGATCGTCGAGAGACCTGGCGGTCCTAGATTTAATCCCCCCTTTGGTTTCCAGTGCGCAGTACTGAGGGGCCCCACAGTAGGACGAAGCAGGTGAGAGCGGCTCCCAGGTTTTCAAGGGTTCCTCAACTGAGGAATACCACTGTCTCTTTGTCCAAACAAACAGAGATACATATTTCTTTATCCTACAATATCACACTCTTGGTCTTGATACCAGTCACTAGGTATAAGAAACAAACAAGAGAGATGTATGTTTTCCAAACAAATAAGTTTCAAAGTTGACTTTTACTAGTAAAGTGGAACGGTTGTATATTATAAATGTGATTCGGCACTTGACCCTGAGCTAGAAATACAAAAGCTAGTACATCAAAACCGTACTATAGCCGTTGTGTGAGGAGTATCTGTTGTCACTCAGTGAACTCGTGGATAAAGCTGAGACATTCAAATAAAGGGTTCTGGGTGAGTCTCAGTGGGAATGAAATCACCCACTGCAGGGCATACACATCCAGCTGACGAGTCTCAAGTAGAAGGAAATGAGCGTCATGAATTCCACTTCTGGCCATTATCTGTCATTAATAAAAAGAAATACACTATTGAAGTATGTCCTTTGTGAGTATGCAGCTTAATGGTAGAGGCACTTAATTGGTGCTAGATATTTCAGTCAGAATTATAACTTTTCATATCCTTTATCTGCTACACAAGTCAGTCAAACGTATTTGCAATTTCGAAAAAGTTTATATACTATAAAAGGCTTGAATTTGCTTCACTCAGTAGCAAACTTTTCAATATTTCAAATAAACCGTTCATAAATGGCACTTTGACTGAGTGCTTCTTGATGATGTAGCTGTGATGACCATTATCATGCTTAACATGTGAGTACTGACTTTACTTACTTCATTTATAAGTAAAATGTGGTTAGTAAGCCAATTAGCACAATAGACCAGTGGACGTTTGTTGGCTTACCAGACCGTCGTGTCACTTAGATTAATGGCCACGATGAAAACCTAATCCACAGACTTCGATCAATACTGAGCACTTCGAGCTTGATAATTCCATCAGTTCCCATCCAGTGACCAATTCGTGTACATTCATTGATGCAGATAGGAACTGTTCAGTTGTTACTTGGTCACTAACTATAATTAAAACCCACTCCAGCTGCATTCATCTTGGTGAGATGAATGAAATTTAGAATTTACTTTTCTTCCCCTTTGGGATTCGTCAACTGGAAGCACCTGCACTTCAGGGAATGTTGGCATTCACAATGAGACTTGAATCCAGTAACCCTCCCTTAAATAGCAAGGCGTTATCTGCCAGGCACAATGACTGACTGACTGACAAAAAACCAAAGAAGAACCTCGCACACAGCCGCATCAGCCCAAGTTACCATACTTCACGGTAGTACATAAAGAACAGGTAGATAGAAAAGGAGTGATACCAAAGTACACAAAGTTGTGTGAGAGAATAAAATATTTGAAGATGAAGGTTGTTGCAAATACTCAAGCTTTGGAAGATGTCGAGGAGTAAATGCATCTGTGACACTATGACCGATTTTTAGCCATGTCAACAAGGGTTCTCAACCATTTATTTCTATCGTCTCGGGGACCCCAACCGGGCAGTCTACATCTTCCCACGCGATTCAGGAAAACAGGGATATCGTCGACTGGCGCTACGCCTTAGTCTGGCCAGCTGGAACCCCATTCCAACCTAAGTTAACTCTCCATAGCATGAGACGTTGAAGTAGGCCCAAGCACAATAAGTGGGCTAGTGGGTAACTGTTTGACATTTGAAGGGATGGGCATTGGATTCGAGTCTCAGTGGCAACACTATCATTCATTGGGGTAAACCCACATTCAGCTAATGAGTCACAAATAGGATAAAGTTTGCCTCTTGAATTCCACTGCTAGGTACCACTAAGTAAACTATAGTACAATGAATACTCAGGCAGTATGGAAGCATCCGCATAAAAACCTGTCTGCCAATAGAGGTCGAGGAATTCGCCCCTGTATAGCAATGGGAAATTACAAGTATCAAATAGCGACATATGTTACTTTATCTGGGTGGTCTAGTAGGTTCAGTGAGCATCAGAAACAATAGGGATTAATCAAAATCTAGTGCGTGACCAAAGTGTGTATTAACTAAAACCAATAACGTCACCATAGTTACACTAACTGTATCTTTGATAAATACAATAATGTCACTCTAAAAAGAAGACATTTGTAGCTCTCACGATAAAAAGATTTTCACATACAGCATAACATAGCCTTCTTGTTTATTTATTCAGTACAGTTATTTGCAAGCATGCATACACACATGTGAATAAATAAAAACACTAAGCGAAAAGTAAACAAGAAGAAAACCAAGTTATGTGATAATTTCCAAGTACCAATAGAATTCAGTTATTGCTAAATCAAATGTCACCAAAGTATTGAATTGCGTTGCTTATTAGCTTTGTTGATTCGTTTGTTTGACATCCTGTTCAACATGATGCTTAACTTGATTTTGTGAGCTTAGCATAAACAATGACAACAACCACTACTACTACTGTAGGAAACGAAAAGACTGAGAATTAGGAAGAAATGTTTACTATTGAGGTCTTGTACAGTAATCATCAAATATTGTACACTATCCACTAAAACAGTCATTCGCATAATGTATTTCATTTCCTCTTCTGTTTCTATCTTGATTTACTTTTAATATGCCCACATTATCTCTTGCATTCCTCTTGGCAAAATGTTTACCCATTGGTGGTAATTGCCTACGATCTCTGCTGCCCTCTCAACATATACTACTTATATCCATTCTGATCAGCAGGGCCCATTACACAACTACTACCACTACTTACGCTATTATTACTACTACCAGTACTCACACTACTACTACTACTACTACTACTCACACGACTAATATTATTTCTCACACTACTGCTAACCATGAATAAGAAAGATTATACAACTATTCTTTTATGTTAGGTTTCTTAGGATGTCTGTTCCTTATTTCTGATTGCTTTTTTAACTTTTTTGTACCAAGTAACTTCTCAGAACCCATTGTTTACGTACTATAAATTATGCAGCTTTAAAATAACAAGTGAAAGTCGCTTGATTTCGGCAAAAGTCTTCTCATATGCAAGGAAATATTAGGCTGTATAAGGCTGATTGAATCTTATTTATTGTAGTTCTGGGGCTAGGGGATTGGTCTGGAATTAACTAATTTTACTGAAGTCTTTAATCACTAACCGATATCAACCGAAAGAACAATGGAAAGCACGGAGCAGTGGAACTTCTCTGGAGTGCATATAGCTGAACCATGAACCATTAGTTGTCGTAGCCAGTCCATTGCTACTCATTCACAGCATGAACATAAAATAGACCAAGTTTTCGTGATACATTGCCACCATCATCTAGTGCTACTAATATGTATCCACCATTACACCCACAAATTCCAAGTTATTTTCTGTACGAAAAGTAACGATTATGAACAACGATTCAAGTTTCATTCGAGATTTGGCTATTAGTTGTGGCGAGTAGAGACCCTTGCCCTTGGACAACTTTCACATTACAGCTCAAGCAGAATCCCTATGTTTTAATTCCTTGACTTAATTAAAGCATTAAAACCACAGGTGACTGGTGTTTTATTTTCTATCCTGTCAAGGATTAAGCAAGATAGCTGATAATGGGCTCGGGATTTTTCATAAAACATCTGGTCAACTGTTTCCTCCAATAAACTATAACGTTTCTAGTGATTTTCTCTTTAGAGAAGGGCTTTATTAGTGGATTTTTACGTAAGGTAACCAGGATGCTGATCTTGGTAGCTTGTGCTGATAGCCTTGTGTATGATTGGTTGTTTCTGCCAAGGTCTTGTAGTTATCTCCGTGTTCATTTTGATTGGTCGTCCTGATGGCTTTAAAGTTGACCTTCTTATTGTTTCTTGTTGGTTGATAGATTGGATCAGTGTTAATATATCTGTTGACTGCCGACTGACCTGAACATCAAGCTTCTAAAAATTCTCTGGCATTCTTTGTATTTCCTCTATCCAGAATCTCTACATTTTCCTGGTCAAATTCATGTCCACATCTTTCTGTATGCGTTGATATTGTACCAAACAGATGTGGACATGAATTTGACCAGGAAAATGTAGAGATTCTGGATAGAGGAAATACAAAGAATGCCAGAGAATTTTTAGAAGCTTGATGTTCAGGTCAGTCGGCAGTCAACAGATATATTAACACTGATCCAATCTATCAACCAACAAGAAACAATAAGAAGGTCAACTTTAAAGCCATCAGGACGACCAATCAAAATGAACACGGAGATAACTACAAGACCTTGGCAGAAACAACCAATCATACACAAGGCTATCAGCACAAGCCACCAAGCTATTTGTGGAGCAAAACCCATAGCTCACTTCTTTCTGAAGTTTGTGCTGATGATGTTGTCTAGAATGACAATGAAAGCTCCACTATTAAATAATACAGCTCAGAGAACACAACACCATCAAAATGGTCCTACTGAGCTACAAATATTCTCTATCACTCATTTCTTTCCGTTTTTAATTTCATCTCTATAAAAACAATAACCATCAATTCTTGGACATTTCTCTATTTCATCTATCCAGTGCTTCATTACCTCAGAAACAGGTTGTCAGCCAGAAATCTCATCTGATTCGAAAAGGAATACAGTCGATTTCAGCTGTTTTTGTTTTATTCTTATGTAAGACTTTGTTTATGAGCTCCTAACCAAGTATTTTAAGATTTCCTGATTTTTTTTTTAAATAATGCCAAAGATAACGTTTCTGACTAAAGCACCGAATGACGCGGATTTAGACCTTCCAGTTTAAACCACTGAAGGTTGTAGATATACTTTGCTGACGAGTGCTAACAAGCACGAAACCTAAGTTGGGAAAAGCTTCCTGTAGATTACCTCCAGTTAACTAACCTACTACCTTTCTATTTTGTTTCTTTATAGTCGATCTTCAGGTGCTAGTTTAGGTGATGTTCTTTCAGGTTGATTGACCTACCGTTGATTCTGTCACGTGGTTGACATCACAATATCATCTGCCTGTTTAGCTTAGCATGAAGTTGTACTGTAGGTGTCTGGTTGATTTTGAAGTGCGTTTTCGTTTTATTTTCACCATCCTAATGTTATTACTGTAGAGGATATTTTACACAAGTAGCCTTCTATGTTTCAGTTTGCCTACCTTCATTTTCGACATTCCATTCAACCGTTATTTTGTCTCTGAGATTCTGAATGCTGGAAAATTGTTTCTAGCCTCCTAGTTTAAAAAGCTGGATAAATAGATCGATATACATCTCTTCAGTATGTCTAACTCAAAAGTTATCCCCCTTTGCTTCTTTCTGTTACGCCACGAAGGTTTCATCGGAGAATCGAACAAAATCATCAACAGCTTATGAAGTAAGCATTTGTGTTGTTAGGGCATCTGTAGTGCGCAAAAGTCATTGAACAACAGGAAAAAAACATTCTTACATTAAACTATCTTCTTTACACAAGGAACAACTGTGGTAATTCAGTAGTTTCATGGACTACCCTCTGGTATTTGAAGCGATGATGAGTTCTGGATATGAGTCCCCCTATGGGAAAACCATTACCGACTTGGATGCAGCAGTAGCATCAAGCTGACGAGTCTCAAACAGGGCGAAACGTATGTCCTGGATTCCGCTGCCAGCCAATCTCGAATTGTTTCAAAGAAAACAAGATATATTTTGTTTCATATGTCCTCGTTACTGAAAATTGTATTTTCAGGTAGTATTCATTGCGGACGGAAGAAATATTGCAAACCTGAGAACACTGGACAGCTGTTTCGTCCTAGTACGGGACTCCTCACAACAAGCTCCCACGACCCGGCTAGGGGTGGAACCCAGGACCTTCAGGTTTCACGAACTTGCGTGACTATCACCCAAAGTCTTCAGCTGGTATCCACTTCAGTTCCGACTGGATGACCCTACAGGTTATGGCTTCTCGTTGGAACTTTGTCATATCCATCTGGAAGCATGTCCCTAATGAGCACTATACACTAATGTATTTCGAGGTGAATGAGGATTTTAATTTGAGGTAGTATTCATCTACATTAACCTCAAAATACAAAAATTAAATATATCAAAAATCAGTAAAGAGATAGGAAGTAGGCGAATTAATAGAACTTAAGGACGCCATAAAACTGAGGTCAAATCTATTCTGTCGAATTAGTGAGCACGCACACATACACACACGCACTCCCTGAAGTCAACAAAAATGTATGTGCGAAAAGATAGGGAAATTTTGGAGGAGAATATAACAATAATTTTATTGGAACAGTAACCTCGATGTTGACTATGATTTAGAACTCTTTTCATCAGGATGTAGAAAGTAGGTAACCTAGGGTCATAGATTTTTCAAATATATATTTAATCACCTACATTATAAATGCATAATATGATAGGACAGATGAATTTTTCTTTATGTCCTACTCAAATCATCTTGTTTGGTAAACCAGAGTGAGTAGGGAAAATATTTGAGGGTTATAAAAATTATCTATGAAAATCAAACTGACTAATCTTTCTTCCAAGTTGGTATTCATCATAGGCTGACAACGGTTTGAGAAATATTGAGGACCTGAAAGTACCGGATGGGACACCTCAGCAGTGTGCACACATGACCCCAAAAGACATCAAGCCCAAGATATTCAGGTTCCACCGTCAGCACGTCGCCACTGAGCAACTGGGCCGGAATCCAATGGTCCACATTTCTTACTTCTATCAATTCACGATATAGTGCAAAAGTAGGAAATAAGAGCCATTGAATTTTGACCCAGTGGTTCAACTGAAACTTGCTGGCTATGGACCCTGGAGGTTCTGAGTTCGATCCCTGAAGGAGAGAAGTTTCAAACTAGGACAACACAGCTATCCAGTCCTCCCAGGTCTCTTTCAATATTTCTTCAACCGATTTCAGTCCATGATGAATACCAACCGGAAATCAGTTAATCTTTTTACCGAATATCAAGGTTTTAAATGTTGAAAGTCGGTCAGTAGGTGGCCATATTGCATCCAGCGTGTGCACTTTTTGACAATTACGAAGAGAGTCATGTGCTACAGAAGCAGGTATAGTGATTTACCACTGGATGATCAACTGTGAGGCCGTCGAAACCAGCTATGAGGAAGTATTAGCATTAATCTTATTTGTTCGCACGAACCGGAATTTTTTACACCTAATACTTTTTACTTTATTAGTTTGACGTGAAAACTTGCTAAAATTTCGTTGATTGGTAGACTTTTGCGGAATAGCTTGATTTCATCACGCATGGACATCAACCAAAGAACCGTAGAAACACTTTGAGCCGCACTACAGTTATTTAATTTTAATTTTGAAGGAGTTGTGGGGATTCGGAAATATTTCAAAATTCAATTGAACTGGTGCTCGTTGGTGACTAGCTTCGAGAGGTATTCCCGAAGTTCCAATGAGAAGTTGTGACCGGTGGGGGCAAAGCCTGATGATCGTGAGGACAGTTACTCAACAATGACATTGGGCGGCGGTTTCGCTATATCGTAAGTTAACAGAAGTTGGAAATATGGAGCATTTGATTCTGTTGTGCTGTCCACGGAACGTGAGGGTTGCGAGTTCGATCCCTGGCGGGGTTGTGGGTGTGCACTGCCAGGGAGTCCCATACTAGGACGAAACAGCTATCCAGTGCTCTTAGGTTCCCTTTGTTCCTCCAACTGATGTCAGTCTACGATGAATGACAATTTGAAACAAATCATTTTAGTTGAGAGCTTATTCGTACTATAAACACAAAAAAGTATGACAGATTGAACCCAGAAGGATGGTGTACCATTAGTCATCATTGATTTGCTTCGAGAGAAACTTCTCGTTGTTCCGATGGGAGTCTATAAATGG
This sequence comes from Heterobilharzia americana, assembly GCA_944470555.2. NCBI lineage: Eukaryota > Metazoa > Platyhelminthes > Trematoda > Strigeidida > Schistosomatidae > Heterobilharzia > Heterobilharzia americana. Next base: position 12,981,834 of record OX104129.1, read on the forward strand.
TGCAGACCTTGGGAAGATAATTGTTCATAGATGTCACTGGACGATTTTCAATCTATGCTGCCAATTAATAGAAATTATAGAAGTGCACTGCTCGATTCTCACACAGTAGTTGAATGATTCGGTTCACGTTTATGAAGTCTTAGACTTAGCTAAAACATCGGTACAGTCCTCCTTGCTTTCAGGTGTCAGGTCTTGATGGACAAGTTGAAACAGAACAGAGAACTTCTTACCGCCTGTTTGTTATCCTCCTGCTAGAGTACAGTAAAAAAAACTTTGTCACTAAACGTCATTTTACCAGGAGGGTATGTATACCAACGCTTACACTGTGATCTTACAACAGAATACCCACGCAAGGCTTTCTCATATATACATATATATGTGTCTATGGGCGAATTTCGGTCTTCTCATACACATTCTGGATTGAAAGATCGTAGCAGCGGTTACTGGATAACTCTGATAATACCTCGTGCCTTTTTACTAAAGTGATGCACTAGGAGTGGATGGGGAATCTCTTGACACAGTTAGACACTCTTATTTATTAGCTTGAATAAAATACATAAGAACTAAGCTATATCCATTCAAAGGAAGAAAAGATGCGGATCCCGTCAATACTTTATACGTTATGTACGGACTTCTACCAGAAAGATGATTTTTTCAACAGTAGTATATGGTGTACCATCATATTCCGTCTTTATGTAACAAACTCACAACTTCATCAGTAATGATTTTGTCGATGTCTACCACTCAAAATTTGTTTGTTTCCCTTCCTGATGGACTATAAGGTAGATGCTGCATCTGTGTGTGTGTGTGTGCCTACAAAACGAGTTGATAATAAAGTATGAGAATTTATTAGTCCGGAAATAAGGTTATGTAAATATTTATTCTGTTCGGATACTGCGTCTTACTGCTCAGTTTAAAAGATCCATAATAACTGAACGCTTAACCTCACCAAACATTACAGTGTAGATTCACACTAGGTAGAATTAAAGAATAAATGGATTCGTCACTGGAGCGTAACCAGTCTCTTGTTATCTAGTCCTAAGCGCTGATCAAATTCTATCAATCATTTTGCAATGCGGTCAATAAATTAGAAGACTCACGATTGAGATGCACTTTGATTGATTCTAGTTTGTCGTATGCAGCTGTTAACAAGATCTTCCCAATCTAGGTTTCTTACTTGTCAGGGGTTATCATCAACGTTTATTTACAACTCTAAAGGGAGCTGCTGCCCGCTAAGATATTCGGACGTGCATTGCTCAGTACTTCAGACAGCTATTTAGGCATCGATTAATCGATGGAACTGAACTGACACATAGGACTATACAATATGAAATTGGTTGTTCTACAGTGGTTGATCAGTGTTTTTATTCCAGTCCTAAATGAGGTCACTTTCAGCCAGAATAGCTCGGTGGTAAAGTAAAAGCTACATAGACGAAATCGACGTAGGACCGCACACATACGTGCATAGGCCCAAGTGGCCACACTCCACAGTAGTATATAAAGCAACGTGGCAGAATAGACTATTTGAAGATAATGGTGGCTGCAAATATTCAAATTTTAGAAGGCATCAAAGAGCACAGCCAAGATTTCTATTTTACAAGTTAGCAGGTAATATAACCTTCCCTATAATTCAAGCTTTGGGATTTACTAGTAAGAATTAGAGTCATTTTAATCCCGATTCGTAGCCCACCTAGTATGGCCTGCTCAATCCTGATTCTTTCGACTTTTCTGGACAGCTCGAACAGCTGCAAAAATATGCAGAACTGGCAAATAGTGTACAATGATCAACACGATGTCTTACAATTCTACCAGCTGTATTTTGAATGTTACCGACTGAATTTCTGTTGACTTGAAAGTTATGTAGCTTTTTGAGGTCTCTGAATAAGTCATTTAAGGATAACAGAATTATTTCTGACCTATACTTCTGATAACAGATAGCTAGCACTGCCGGAAGCACAGTATGATAGCCGTCTCGCTGAATACGCACCGCAGCGATCATTCCTACCGAACTCAAATGCACCGAATTTTCCCCATCCACGACTTCACTTCTCTAATCTTCCAAACTGCCCACCGGACATCGATGTACCTGAGGTACCGAGAACTACCAGTGTGACCTACAAACACCATTCCGATTGGTATTGTAACCCGGGACCCACCGCTTCAAACACCAGATCGCTATCCGCTAGGCCACGAAGTCATGATAGCCACTTCTTGAGCGACAGGTTCAGTAACATCTTTGATGTTATAGCTTGTGAATTTCCGTCGTTAATTAGACCGAAATTATTGGTTTGTGTTGGCGTATGGGCTCCTCCACGGATGCTTCAATACTGTCTGTCTCAATAATATGTTAATAATGTATAGTGGCTAGCAGTGAAATCTTGGAAGCATGTTTCATCCCACTCGGAAGTACTCGTCTCACAGGAGGTGGTTATCATGACTCGGTGGTTTAGTGCATAACCCTCCGTCGTTTCAAGTGACTGGTCTCGTGTCTGAGCATCAGTGGGAACAACATCACTCACTGGGAGGCAGGCACATCCAATTGATGAGTCACTAACATAACGAAACGCGCGTCTTGGATTCCACTGATAGCCAGCAACTTTATGTAGTAGTCTATCAGCCATATCTGTTGTGTGACGGCTAATGATACTACTATCTGTCTGGTTAAACCTCGATTAGTGTGGCAAAGATCGAACCACCAACCCACTAGCTGAAAGTCAACTCCCTGAACCAGTAAACCGCAGTCTCATAGCAATTAAAAAGAGAAAATGTTACCGTTTAACAACCTCTTATGCAACCATTTTCTATTGAAAATTGTAAATAAACAATTATATGCTTCATGTATAGAGAAGAAAAAACGTCTCGATACCAGAACATGAAATGATAATGATTAATCGGTTATTTATTCACCTTAAATCTATCCAATGTACCAAAGATCGCATTTCGACTAGGTGTGATATTCTGTTGTGTGTGTGTGTGTATGTGTGTACCATCGAGGGCTATGATGAGAATTTTCGTTTACTATGTGTTTACTTATTTCTCTCCGTTTTCTTTCTCTGTGTATGCTAATCTTACCAGTTGTTTACCTTCCAGACTGTATGTATATGCGTGTTGTTTATCTTTGTTTTGTGAGTGATTATTTCACATTCTGCTACGCGTGCTTTTCATGGTGCGTTCATGCGTCACTCATGCGTTTTTGTGTGTTCAACTCTGCTATTGATTTGCGCGTGTATGTGTTGTTGGTTGTTTATCAAGCAGATGGCATAAACACGCAACTAGTTGTTAGTGTTATAACTTGTATTACTAGTTGTTGTTCACTTTTGCTTCCATCATTCTGAATTTAAGACAATGAAAAAAAGGATTATCCGATTTTGGTGTATGTTTTATTTGGTGTGAGAATCATTCACATAAATAGAGTTTGTAGTCAAGGTTATCAATTTCAACGATGTATAATTATTGGGAGGCGGACGGCAAGGTTGTTAGTACTTTCAAATGAGGTTATAATTTAAAAAAAGAAATAACAATATCTGCCTGTAATTTAATAATAATCATAATAGTAATGATGGGTTTATTCTGAAAGCTGTTCCGGGATTACTTTACAGAATTTTCAGTATGTCTGTATAGCACCAGTTGAGCAGAAACATTTTACACATATACACAATCAAATGAAGTAAGCATAAATTACATGTAAATGAAAAGAATATTTACTCCATCTACAACTTTCTTGAAAATGTGTTCACGTTGTTGAACAGTCACAGAAAGCTGAGTACTCTTCACTTAGTTGGCTTTCAAAAACGAAATTGATTGGTTAGCTCATTTCCAACACTTTCTTTTTCACACTTGTAACATTCTCTAATGCACACCCATCAATAGAAGTGGAGTCATGAAAACTAAGCAGTTTACACAGGTTGTATTCACATCTTAAACTAAAGTTTATAGTCCGATGTTTTGAAGAATTAAGCATAAGACCCTTCATGGAGGACCATTGTCTAACAGTAGATAGGAAATCATTCAGTTGGGAACAGTCTATTGAGGACGAGACACTGTTAAAGAGACTGTTAGGGCATCAGCATATATGATGAAATTGATACTAGCTGAAGATGGCAAGTCATGCAGAAAGAAAGAGAAGAGATGGGGGGGCTACACCAGTCACGGTAAAGCAATGAAGTGGATGGCTTCCCTTTATGGAGAGTACATTGTTTTCCTTCAGAGAAATAGGATTACCCAAGACACAGCACGTGTCCCGGCTAGCTTGTCCAGACAAAGAGGACTTGAGATAGAATCAAATGCCTAAGTAGAGTCTAAAAATGCACACCTGATACTTGTAATTTATTGTTGTTGTACTGGATGGAATTGACCGACCTCTGATAAAATGTACTCCTACGGGGATGCCTTGATATTGCCTGATTATTCACCTTGTTGTAACTTGCCTGATGGTGACTAACGGTGAAATCAGGGACACTCGTTTCGTGCCACTTGGGGCTCGTCAGCTGGATGTACATGCACCCCATTGAGTGATGGTGTTCCCAGTACATATCACTTCAAACGCCAAAGCGTTATCTACTAGGCCACTGAAAGGACTCTATCATTATGAGAAACATAATTCGTTTATGTAATTAGTGAAGCTGAGGTTTTTTGAAAAAAAGAATTACATATTTTATCTGATATAAAGTGATCTATTTTTGGCTCATTTTTTGGACTGATCGAGACTAAACGTTGTTTCTAAATGTTTTAATCATGATAATTAGGTTTTTTTTTAATTATTTCTCTATGGACATGCCGTTCACCAATAAACCATCCAAGTTATCAGTAAGGCTGTCTGTGATAGCCATCCTCTGCCAGACTAGTGTTATTGATTCTGGATGAATGAAAGTGAAATAAAAACCTGGCTTGTGATGGGACTCGAACCAGCAGTCTTTAGGTCAATAAATAAGTATAAATATCCACATTGTCGGACAAATAAATAATTGAGTCTCAACTCTCGATTGCAGAACTGTCAGTGATCGACTTATCATCATCTTTAGTGAAAACTTCGAAATAAACGTCAGAAAAGCTGACTTCCAGTAGCAGTTTAGTCTACATTATTGTACCTGCCTTAGATTAGATTGGTTGTCATATTGTCCGATGTTCGTATTCCAGTATGGAAGTTTATAGGGATTCACTTATTGATTTCAAGTTAGTATTCCTCACGGACTGATATTAGCCGGAGAACCAATGAAAACCTGGGAGCACTGAACGGTTATTTTTTCCTGTTTTGGGACTCCTCAGCAGTGTGTGCTGTGACTGCGACAGGTTTCGCCAGGAGCACATTGCCGTTGAGTCACGAGGTCAGAATCTAATGATCCACATTCTCCCACTTCTCTCAACTCATGATATAGCGCGACCTCTTTTCAGTGCTGAAGCTGAGTAACTGTCCTCACGTTCAACTTGGTTTACCGTATAGGTATTGCATGTAAACACTAACAAGCAAATGAACAGAACGACTAGTCAACCAACCAATCGGATACAAGTTTGGCTAAGATCTTGTAGTATAGGTCAGTTCACAAAACTGGCAATCCTCATCTCTTCTGTGGTTGGATTTAAGTATATAACCTGTACATCAATGAAAATTCAGTTACCAAAAGCATTTCCACAGAAAATAATTTGGTCGAAAGAAGTCTAATCCCTAGATGAAAATCTGTGTTTAGAGATAAGAGCTGCCGAAGATTTTGATTGTTCAGAGTCTCTTTTAATAACACTAAAGTGTAATGTAATACCAATAATTTGACTCAAGTTTCTATACCTCATCAGTTTCGAGACTTTTGAGTTGAATTCAACTTAGTATTTACATTCTTAACTTGTCACAAACACTTACATGATTCTTCTTGAGATGATGCAAAATATTTGTAGCTCAGGAGAATAGTTTTGATGGTGTTGAGTTTTCTGAACTAGTTTATTTAATCGTGGAGCTTTCGTTGTCCTTGTAGATAACATCATCAACATAAACTCCAGAAGTTGAGACCCGGTCAGGTTCTAGATTGTATAGATATGTCAGTGAAGCACCAGATCGGTAACTCAGAGGCCGATGGTACGAACCCATCCACAACCAATGTTTTCATTCGACCTACTGTCAATCTAATGCATATATGTTTCAGTTTCAGCTGAAGTATACTTGTAACCAAACTTTTAGGTTGAAAACTATTGTTTATGGATAGCTTTTTTGACACTATGATCATACCACTTGCTGTTAGGGACTCTTCAACGCACGAAATAGGAGTAGTGTAATAAGTATTTTTAAAGTGCAGTTTCTTGTCAGAACGGTATTCATCAGGAACTGAAATTAGTTGGGGAAACAATGAAGGAAGTCTGGGAGCATCGGACAGCTGGGTCGTCCTATTTTGGGACTCTTCAGCAGTGTGTCCACGACCTCGTCAGGTATCGAAATTAGAACCTTCAGGTTCCATGGCCAGCGAGTTCCAAATGAACCAATGAGTTGAAATCCAGTGGCCCATATTTTCCACTTCTGCAATATATTTTGAACTGATATTAGTAGGAAATGTAGGCCGTTAAATCCCAACCCAGTGGCTCAATGGCAACGTGTAAGCCTCCGAACCTGAATATCCTGAGTTCGATATCTGTTGGGATCATGTGTGCGTACTGATGAGGAGTCCCATACTAGGACGGAACAGTCACCCACTGCTCCCAGATTTCCAGTATTTCTTCAACTGACATCAGCCCATGATGAATACTAAAAAGAAATCAATAACTAAATCCTCACAAGCTTTCAAATGTAACTTTTTTGTTCTCTAAATTTCCAAGAGTTTACTTCCATTCCAATATACCTCTTATTCTGTATCTTAAGCAATACTGACTGCTTAAAAGACACATTCATTGTTGATATCCATTAATAAGACTATACTGAAGTCATCTTACAAGGGTGTAAATAATTCAAATCTCTAGAGAAATCAATTTTAGCAAACTAATCTATGTTGCGCATGCATGCATATATATATATATATATATATATATATGGATGATAATGAGTACAATTATAGCAGCGAATGATGTTAGAAATCCAAAGCGATGTACCTCCTGAAAACTAAAAGCATGAAACCTAGGCGGAGCAGGTCCTCCTGTTAATTGACTCCCAACATGTGACATGAAAATGCAGTGCACTTCAGTGTCGTAGGAATCAACTCAGAGGTTGTACTGAAAACTTACTCGACAGGCTTTGTTCAGAGCTGAGCTAAACTAGTTGTCCATAAGTGACGAGGTTGATCATATTATCCAATCTTACAGGGGTCAGTTGAGCTGTGAACAGCTTGATGGTAAAGTCTTTGGATTCAGTGCAGTAGGACGCAGGTATGTAATGTATCATTTACGGATCACAGATTTCCTCATAGCTGCAGATGCCTTTTGCCGTCAGAAACTCAACAAGCAGGAAAGTCAGGTCCAGGGATTTCTAACAACTGTAATCTAACACTGAACTACTTCCTGGTTATTTGACAGGTCACAGAGATAATTATCAGTCTGACCGTCTAACACAGGCGTGGTTTGGCAGGCTTGTATTGACAATGGATGGTGACTGAAGGCGGAATCAAGATCAGGGTAGTAGTGGGGTTCAAACCACCAACCTCCAGGTTTCCCAGATAGTCAAACTGATAATCAATATGATACTCCCCTTCTTTAATTCGGGATGATATAGATTGAGATGAGAAGTCCTGGCTGGGTAGCCAGTGTGAACACAATGAACGGATAATAAAGTATTATGAATTCACATAACTGTCAGGCGAAACCCTTGGTAATTGAAATGGAATTAGGATTTGATCAGCAGCTGGCTCACGACAGCCGCTGGTTCGAACCCTGTGGAGTCCCAGATTCTTATTTCACCTTCAGTCATCCCCTAGTACTATATATATATATATATATATATATATATATATATATATATATATATATATATATATATATATAATATAAACTTTTAAACCAAAGTTTACTGAAAGTTTTGAGCACAATGAACTCAAGTCCCTAATTCACCGATTTCTTCACCTTTGTGTTTTGTCCAAATAATATTATATTTCTCAAATATTCGTTACTTGTTTCTTCAGAATTGATTTTTCTCGTCCGTGATAACCACTTCCAATTGATATGAGACTTTTTACGTCAACTGATAACAAGCAAATCGACAGTTCGTAATCGCAGCTCAGCCTCTTTAGAGAGATGACAGCTACAAAACGTGGACGATCAACTGCCCTTATTCAACATCATAGTAGAATTTTATTACTCATAGAAAGACATGAGGAAAAATATTCACTAATCACTATTGTGAAGGTAGTGAAATTAGAAAAACACTAACTTTCAGGTTGACTACATAAAGACGCTGTATTCGCCGCCATGGATGATGATATCATGCACATACATTTGACAGAAAGTCTCAAATCAGTAAGAAGTTTCTTTTTATGGTCGTTTTCGTTACGTTCGTTGTCCAGCTGAACGCGTAACTTAGAGACCACCTTCAAAATATTGACCGTATCACTTCTTTTCAACACTAGAAATTTTCTGCTTAAAATAAATCAAGTGTTTTTCTAATTTTTAAAAAATATTTTTCCATCTTATCTGCTTTCCTTTCCTTTAGCCTTATGAATTTGACAGTTTAGAGAAGGTTCTACCCCAGCAACAGCAACATGATCATCGTCCACATCATGATAAAAATTCAAGTTTCGATTTAGCCTGTCGACAATCCGACTATTCAAGCGAGAATGTGAGCAGTGTTAGTGCCTTCAATTATGAGAAGAATAATTTTTACTCAGTGGATAACAATAATGAAGAGGTAGAAAGTGAGTTGGGAGGAAGTAAAAACCAACAACACGTCTTGTCTGCATCGTTTACACCAACGCGTATATTCAAAGTGATAATGGTTGGGGACTCAGGTGTCGGTAAATCCAGTTTCTCTTATCGATTCTGCGATGGAGTATTTTATCCTCATCTAAGAGCAACTTTAGGTAAGTGATACGAAACGATCGTTATTTCCTATGGTGTAAGTTATCACGATTATTAAAGATCAATAACTGATTTCTCGTAGAGTCAATAAGATATAGACAATGATTTAAAGATGAATAATCAAACATTTAGCCATTATAACTGAAAGGAAGTTGAACTGCATCCAAGTACACACTAGTGTACTCCTTATAAAGAAACGCGAACAGATAAAATATTCCTTACGGTGAACCAATGCTGTTCAACTTATCTATATCTCCTGGATACGATGGAATATGTTCGGCCTGTGATTAGCGGGTTTACAAGCATAGTTGTGAGGAGATTGTTACAAGTTGACATATAGTAAACCGGACTCGGGAACCACACTGGCTACTGTCCTGTTAAGCTTCGGACTCAGGTTTCGTGCTTGTTAGAACTCATCAGCAAGGTGTATTCCAACCTCTACGGAAATGATGTCCCTTGTGAGATTCGAACCGTCGTCGCCCAGTGTTGTAGTCAGCGACGTTACCACCGGGGTATTCAGGCCGCGATTGACCTCTTATAGAACTGGATAACACATATTGGTTAGTCACTGGAGAGTAACCAATCTCATTTTGTCTAGTCTTGAGTCCAGATCGAATTCTGTAACTCATGTTTACAGTTTGGCCACCGAGCTAGGAGGCTTAGCATCGCAGTGCTTACTGCTAGATATCACTTGGTTGGAAACAACTGACAATCGGGCTTCCTACCGACTATAATAAAAGGAAAGTTATGTATCACAAACTAACATGGCAGCTGCGCAGAACCTTTCGATGACTGAAGTGAAGACCAAGTCAGCAGCTGAGTCTTGTAGTCCAGTTGGTAGAACAACGGACCTGCAACCAGAAAGTAGCTGGTTCGCACCTTTACCTTCAACCGTCATTCAGCCTTAATAATACCAATCTCAGATGGTCTAAGTTACATAAAGTAAGAGTATTAAAAAAGCCTGAATACTTATGGTCTATTTTCAGAATCACACTTCAGGTAAAAGAGAAGTACTGAACTTCTATAGATCACTTTTAAATTGCCTTCAGTAATCTCTCTTTCGCTTACCTAGACGATGCTAAGATGTTTTCTCTTGTAGAAAACTACAGATTAGTACAATCGACTTCTTACTCATGGGTTTTTTCTCATTGTGAAAAGTGTATTCTATTAGTGATAGTAAAATGTCCAGTGTTTCACATCTATGCATCTATTTAATTTACAGGAGTTGATTTTCGAACAAAAAATATTCGAATGAATAATTCAGTTTACACTATTCAATTATGGGATACTGCAGGACAAGAAACGTAAGTCGGAAAGTCAGAAACTTATCATTAGGTTAAGCCAATTATTGTTTTATACGGTGCTGAAATATAATATACTCTACCATTGTTGACTTCATGGAATGGATCATATGTCAAGGAACCACCGTTTAGGTAACATAGAAGTCAGATGTAGAGATTTTAGCACAATATGTAAGTCATCCGCACCTTCATCAACTTAGTTGGTCGGGAAACTTGTTACGCATGCCTAGTCACCGTTTAACCATTTGGACAATGTTAGCTGGGATAAGTTTAGGCCCCAGACAGATTAAAGTTGGCCAAAGTGAAGTGTGGCATCAGTCCATGAAGTCTCAGACTGTTCATCTAAACCATTCGGAGAAATGCAAGCATCTCAGTTGGAGCCCACATGGCAGCTGAAAACAGTGGTTGAAGACTGCAAGTGATAGGGCTAGGAATCATCCTCACTGGCTCAGATGCATCAACAAATTATCTTCATCTTGATAGTCATACCGAAATAATCACCCTTTTGTTCCATCTTGCAGTCTACTTAAGACTTATGAGGTGGAGTAACTTCAACAGATAAACAGTATTGCCAGGTTCTATGTTGATGCTGACTGAGTAGTAATATGCTCCAGAGGTAATCAAGATTATTTGTCAAGCTTTGCATGAAAAAAACTCATATTTAAGTACTTGAGGGACAAGTGAAAGTAAAGAAAAATTTGTGAGTTGTAAGGCAACTTGAATCACCGCCTCCAAAGTACTCTTCAACAATATTCTCATGGATCTAACTGCCTAAAATGAGTGGCACAGAAGTGAAATAGGTATAAATATCAAATGTCAGTAAAACATTAGGCTAGTAACCTACTAACTGCGGGCTCGTAAGCTACGTTTTCTTCAACTTCGGCCATCATCATACCTATCATCTGAACACATTCTAAATAGCTTATCTTTCTCTATGTGACAGATGCCCAGCGTTTGCTCTGCTTACCAATCCCTAGGATAACGGAAATCTATACATCAGGAAATTTTCGAAATAGTAGTAAAAATCTATACCTTCTGCTATGAAGGTGTTGGTAGTTTTGTTACTTATTGAACTCCAATTTTCTTTTTAAAAAAGCTTTCAGTTTAGCATTCATCATTGGCTGACATCACTTGGAGAGGCAGTGAAAATCTAGGACACTGGTTGCATGTTTCATTCTAACATGGGACTTCTCAGCAGTACACACATGTAGCCTCACCACGAGCGGAACCCACCACTGCATCCAGCACCTTGTCAGATAACCACCGGGTTGGAATCCAAAGGCTCGTGTTTCAAGTAGCTCAACGTTAGCGTGCTAGCCGCGGAACCCGAAGGCCTGAGGTTTGGTTCTCGGCAAGGTTATGGGCGCGTACTGCTGAGGAGTCCCATGCTAAGACGAAAAAGCTGTCCAGTACTCCACGGTTTCCAATGTTTCTCCAACTTACGTCATTCTGTGATGAATACCAACCTTAAACCAATAAATAAATCCCGACAAACCTCAAAACTGAAAAAACCTTTAACCAACAGACTTAACATCGTTTTCCGCTTGAAACAGTACTGAATTTCTACAGTTTGCTTAAGAAAACTATCAACTTGTCACAAATACAATCCAGCACTTGAGAGTACTGGATGGCTGTTTCGTTCCAGTATGGGACTATCCAGTAGGGCACACTGAAGACCATGTTACATACCAAACGCAGGACCTTCAAATTCTGTGGCAAGCACGTTACCACTGAGCCACTGGCTCGGAATTCAATGGTCCACATTTTCTCAGTTCTGTCAATTCGCGATATAGCACGGCCATCATCCAGTGCCAGTGGTGAGTATTTGTCGGGTGGAGCAAACCAAGTCAAACGCGAAGAGTTTCATACTAGGACAAAACAGTTGTCCAGTGCTCCCAGATTTTCAATGGTTCCCCAAATGGTGTCTTTATATGATGAATACCAACTTGAAGTCCCCATAAACCTTCAAGGTGAATTACGGTGGAGCAGTGCTAGTATTCTATTTTTGGGGGCTTTTTGTCATTTTTCACTGTGTATGTATGAATCAGTGGGGCCAGAGATACAGTTCCCCCAAATATTGTTCCATCTCATTGGCTTCAAGTTTCAACAGTCTGAGTCGTGATGATGAAGTTCACTTCACTCCTACACAGTTTCGAATTTGCATACATGCAAACGTGTGAAAGTGAGGCATGCACTCAGTTGTAACATTGTTGACGTCAGTGTTGGATCACGTAGTTGAAGTCTTTGAGAGAGAATTAGGAAGATGTCTAGCTGACGAGTATCATCAAATACTAGACTTGGGGTCAGAGATTTAAACAAAGTGAGTGCTAATGCCAAATCACTTGGCTTAGTGATCAAGCTGCGAAACTAATCGATGAAATCACTTCAGCACCTCAGAGCAAGTAAGGTGGGATTAGTTATCCAAAGTAGTTTGAATTCCATTCAACTTATTTGATCAGATATACAGGCTGTTTTTACTTGCCTATATGAGTCTTCTCATCATGGATTCGACATAAAACCGACTACTCTGTAATGGTTTTTTATTCTGTTACTGAGGGTTACTGGAAGTTGTGATGAAAATAATGATAATAAAGACAGAACTTCAAAGTTGCCGAAATTCTTTATGAGATTAGCTGTAAAAGGTTCCACTGAAAAGTTTGACACACCTATATTTGCACTTAAAACAAGGTTCAACATATACTAGAACTTGAATAAAGGAATGAAAACACCATTTGTAGGATAAGATGACGTCACTTTGTTCTTTAAGGATTTTCCTCAGCTGCATAAAACCTGAATAAATAAGTAAAAAATTACACAATTCAGATTAGACCAAGCTCCAACTTTTGTCAACTCCAATTGTATTTATCAACTCACATGTACATGTGGTAGCAAGTAGGTAGGAAGAATGCAAAAGCAGTCGTCTACCAGAACTACCGAGCACATGTCAAAGAGTCTAAGTCTCAGAGGTTCATTCTCACTCAGTAGTGCAATAGCCCAGCACATATATGATACGGGATATGAATTAAGTGTAATGAAATCCTTCATAGTAGTCAACAGACAAAAAACCTCGTGCATACTTCAAGTCGTCGAAGCCACCACTACCCGACGATTTGAAGCTGAATCGTGTTAACTTGTGTTCAGTTGTTTTTAGGTTGGGATTCATAATGGACTGATATCAGTTGGAGGGACATTAGAAACCTTGGAGCACTTCACAGCTGTTTCGTCCTAGTATAGGACTCCTCAGCAGTGCGCACCTGTGACACCGCTCTCCAGGGATCGAACCCAGGACTGTCAGGTTCCGTAGTCAACATGTTACCACTGAGCCACTGGGTCAAAATCCGATGGTCCACATTTCCTACTTATGTCAATTCACAATATGGCCCAGAAGTAGGATGAGGCAGTTCTCCGATGCTCCCAGGTTTCCAATGTTCCTTTAACTGATGTCAGTCCATGATGTGTTCGATTGTGTTTATTATTACCCTGGTAATTAGTGACTTTTCACCCTCTCACCTTTCATACAAATATTTTCAATACATTTATTTTCGCCCGTTCATATCCATATTGATTAGTGTCCCAATATTACCGGACTTTGTTATCATTATGGACTTTTTATCTCACCTGCTTATCATTCCGTTGACACAGTATTTTAACATGATTGTATAAACGCTTCTGTTAACATCCAATTATATCTCACTCATTCATGATCATCCCTCATCTTGGTTGATATAACGTTTAGCTAATTTGACTGGAGTAATTACCTGAAAATACTTTGTGTTCTGAACTGTGATGTATTTATAATTTAATACTCTCCAGCAGTGCACACCCATCTCCCCAACAAGGATGGGGAGCTTCGTCTGCGAGCAATACTACTCGTATAGACATGAAGTTGGTAATTCACTATACACTATAACAACCAACTTTGTGAATTTATATACTGGTCATAGATCAATAAGTTTAAACTGGTGACTTATTTTCGTTCTGTATGGACGCTTAAACTGATCAGTCCAAGTTACTGATATCCCTTCATGTTGGCTTTAGTGAATTAAAAAAATCTCCGCTTGTGACACACTTATCCCATTCTTTCTTCATGAATTCCATTAGCATCACGACTTAAAACGCATCAAGTCGATCAGCGAATTATGTCTGCCACTTGGTTTTCTATAAATTAGATGTTAGATCGCTGCACCTCTTGCAGTACTGCCTAGCTCAGGTGTACTGTCTCATGCCACTGTTTATATGGCGGGAAAAAAATGGGTTAACCAGACTAGTATAAGTCACGAACTATGACAGAGAGCAGAGAAAAGAAACAAAACTGTTTAACACTTTCTAAATAAGGCAGAGAAATACAAAAGAAACAACTTTATCTGAAAGAGTCAAAATTCACCGAACCAGCTTTTGTTTAGGCTTAAATATAAAAAAATGTATTCGCTGGGGTCAGGATCAAAGTTCGACATGGCAGTATACAATAACGTGTGTAACGGATGGATGTTTCATGAAACAGATACATTTACAAAACTGGAACTCAGCATAAATTTAAATTCCTTATAGTCTGTAATTTTGTGCAATGTGCACATCCAGAGATACAAACATTTCCTACTATTTTTTAAGTATTTTATACCTGTGAGGAGGTTGTAAGACCTGCCGTCTGAACCTCTCTGGATGGATCGGAGTAGTATTGTAGTTAGGGCTGCTTATCAGAATGGATATGAGCAGTATATGTTGAGAGAGCGGCAGAAATTATTGGCAACTACCAGCAGTGGGTAAACATTCTGCCCAGAGAAACGCAAGAGACAATGTGGGTGTATTAGGAGTAAATCGAGAAAGAAGCAGAAGAGGAAGTGAAACACATTATGAGGATTATGGCCTTAGTGGAAACTGATGACTACTGTACAAAATGTCAGTGATAGAAATTCCTTCCTTCGTCTTCGTTTAGTCGTCTTCCATAATTGATGCAGCTGCTCCTGGACATGATGAAGATTCCATGGCCCGCAGTGCTCGAGGATAGAGATATCAAGGTCTTCCTCAGAGACTTCGAGTAGGTCTCGGATATGATGGGTGTCCGGGATCCAGGAGCGAAGGTCGTGGTACTTGGCACGTTGCTGAGGGAGAGATCAAAAGTGACATATGTTGGCGTGGAACGTGTTGATGGGAAGGAGACTTGGAAGAGAATGGTTGAACGTCTGGGGGGGCGGAGTTTGACAGCCCAACAGACAGAAAGCTCTCACTGCAGCAGTTCCGGAGCACGAAACTTGGAATAGATAAGGACCCGCTGGTATTGGCTGTAAAGTTGATATAACTACTTCGACGAGCACTTCTCACTTTGGATGACGACCCCGAGGCGCAGTTGCTGGCTAAACGGTTCATCGAAAGTGTCCCGAACGCCATCGCCAAGCAGCTACGACTAGTGAACGCAGCCCAATTCATAGATATTAGTAAGCTGGCAAAGGTGACCAGACAGCTGATAGGTACAGCAGTAGCTGCAGTGGAGTCACCGGAGGTAAATAATTGAAGGAAACGAGAAGACTGAGAAGCAGAAAGGAATGTTTATTATTGACTTCTTGTAAAGTAGTCATAAAATATTGCACACTTTCCCCTAAGACAGTCATCTGCATAATGTGCTTCTGCTTCCATCTCGATTTACTCTTAATACACCCACATTGTCTCTAACGTTTCTCTGGGCAGAATGTTTACCCACTGCTGGTAATTGTCTATGATTTCTGCCGCTTTCTCAACATATTCTACTTATATCCATTCTGATAAGCAACCCCCGCAACAGTATGAGTGTATAATTCAGATAATAATCTATTCATTACTGTGCTTTGAAGCATTCATAAGCATTATGATTTATCTTATACCACTCACTAGTTAACACTGTGACAGCTTGTACACGTCCTAATGTTCTTTGGTCAGTGATGGTAGGCTATGGAATCCAGGAGGTATGTTTCCATCTACTTGGAACTAGTCAGTTGAATGACGCTGAGTCCAAGTGAATAGGGGCGCTCCAACTGACAGCTGAACCTAGTACTTATTATTTTAACCACTAAGCTACCGATTTACGTACGGTAACGATTTCCATGAGGTTGAGAAACGTCTAAGATCTACACTTCTTCTTCAGTGACATTGTGAAGATAACTTTCTTGTAAGTAGATAAAAAAGTACTTTTAAAACCTTAGAAACAATTCCCTTTTCAGAATGTAGACATCAATCATGGTTTAAAACCAGCTTTCATAAAAGTATTTTAGTTATTTCTTCTGTCCTGTCGTACACATTATATTTAAGTGAACGATAAAAAAGATAAACCATTTTTGCAAACATTTCCATTCTCTTTTTCATCTAAATTCATCTTTCTACTACACTAAAAGAAAATCCACGAGATGAACTCGGGAACCACTGTGAAAAGCAAATCTATCTTGGGTTCTCGTCAACTCTGTTTCTAACATTCACCCAATTTTCTTCAGCCTCTCATCTTATGTATAATTGTTTTACCAGTAACTGAAAGTTCTTATATTACATTACAGATATGATTTTTACGTTGTTTTGCTTCAAAGTGAAAGTTCTATCTAAAGAATCCTACAATCTTTTTAATCATTGATGTAACTATTTTAAATGACCATTGTTTGGCATTCCGGTGTTACCGATACTGGACGATGATCGAAGATGAGATAAAGACCTAGTCTGTGGCAAGATTCGAACCAGTGGCCTTAGAGTTACCAACCTGAAACTCTACTCAATGGGCTACGAGACCCGACTAATGACTGAGGTCATGTACCTTGATCCCACTGGCGGCCCAGCCAAGACTTGACATTTCCAATCCAAATCAACCTGGAATAAAGAAGGAAGGCGTCATATTGATTACCAGAGAGGATATTTGAAGTGACCACAGTCTGGCAGTCAGGACGGCGTCTAACTAACAATCCAGGTGGCATTGGTTTCAATCCTGCCTCCACTCATCACACAGTATCAATTTTATTTAAGGTAAACAGCTTTGAAAGTATCTCCAATAGAAATGATACAAATGGCAAACCTCAATATTTTCAACACTCGTAAATCTTGATTTGGGAGAAAAACACCCATCCTGACTTGAAAAGTGAAACAAGTACCTCAGTGAAAAGACTTTTCAACGACTTCATCTTGAAAGCTGTAAAATCGCAGGTTTGTACTTTTTTCTTAAGTTAGGGTTTGATATTCAGGTTGGCATTTATTATGGACTGACATCAATTGGAGAAACATTGGAAACCTGGGAGCACTGGACATTTGTTTTGCCCTAGTATGAGACTCTTTTGCATGGGTTCGCACTGCTGGAGAGTAACATACTAGAACGAAACAGCTGTCCAGTACTCCCAGGTCTCTTAAATATTTCCCCAAGTGATGTCAGTCCATGATGAACACCATCCTAAAAATCAATGAATAAATCCCCACAAACCTCCAAATTATGAAAAACGACAACAAAAACAGTGTCGATATATGAGATGTCAGTGAAAGCAAAAATGTTGATGAATGGTGAAGAAGTTACATAAGATGATGGAACATTTGGAAACTGAAGTGTGATCGCTAAAATGAGTATAGAAATCAGAATAAATAGCAAATTACGTAAGAACTGAACAGAGTAGGAAGAAAAGAGACGGTTTCGAAGACTGGAAAATAAGGCCGTTAAAGAAAAAGATTTGGAACAATTTTCTTTTGTGTTCAAAGCTCAGATCTCTCCACATGGATGGCAAGAGTTCCAATGACGCATAAAATACACAGAATTACAGTCTTTGAAAGGTTTCTTTCTACTTTATAAATGACTTTATAAATGAGGAGCTCTTGGTATAGGGTGACCCGTTTGCACACTAGGTTTAATTAGAGCACTTTTTACCGATCCACGGTTACATCTTTGTTAGCCCATGAACTCTTTTTGATAACACTCACATCGAAAGACCTATAACCTGGGGGTAGAAGTGCAGGCAAAATGATATGTTCGCATGGAAGCGGTCAGATGCGAACGTTTGTCCTTCAAAATGTTAAAAAACACCAAGGGATAGAAAAACGCTGGTCTCACTGTTGATGCAATTGATGTTTTCCCCAAGTAATTCGATATCCTCCACTTTAAAGTGTCAGTGACGGAATCACCTTCAACACTTAAAGTTGCATAAAGCATTTATTTGGTGCGGTTGTAGGGTTCTCTTTGTGACGTTGTGAATTTATATTCTTGTCCATGAAGTGCAGGGGAAATCCCTTTACAATCACAATGTTTCTTAGAACCGAAATTTCTCCTTCCAACATATGGGAACTGCAGATTTGTCTAATGCGAGTGGCAAAAGACTCAAAGGGACTCACCTATGGAATTTCATCAGTTGACCATTTCATATAGCTTTTCAGTAAATCAATCTTCTTAATATTCCATCAGTTATTCATAACAGCTCTAGATCAAGAAGCTGGATATTCGATCCTTTTTCAACCTTAAGAGGTGAATGTGAGTGGCAACCACTGAATACCTGTAAAATATGATTTAAGTCACACTGCTTATCACATGCGATAGGTTATGGGACAAATGGAAGCATTTAAGAGGTACCACAGCTAGAATTCATACAGAAATATGTTTGTAATAGCTTACCAGCTCATAAACAGTACAGATGCTAGTGGAAGGAAGTAGACATGTGCATTCTTCAGACTATCTGCTCTCCCACTGAATCACTTGATGCAAAGGCCAAAAAGTAACATGACAAACATCACCAGGACATATGTACCCGACAGTCAGTTATACCGATTTTCTCGCCTCATATTTCTCCCATCCTTCGGTCCAAGATTATTCTGTGTACTGGTGCTGTTTCTAGTGCCTATATCACACACTTATTCATCTCAATGAGATTTGTGTTTAAAGGTATTTACGAAGTCTGAAAATAAATTAACCAATGACATATGTAAACCCTGTCATATTTACCATCCTCCCTTTTTATATACAATACTGTTTTAACAACACATTCAACTAAGTTTCAAATTTTGCATTAACCTTATCTTCATTCTTTTCTCCAGGTATCGTTGTATCATCCGTTCGTATTTCCGCAAAATCGATGGTGTGATCTTGATGTATGCCGTCAACCAAACTGAAACATTTGCAAATATCAAGTACTGGATGGAGACAATAAAAGTAAGTTTAGGCGTGACTGCTCATTTCAAAGGCATTTAGATTTCAGTCACACAAAAAAGTTTAATCTTCATCCAGTAGTTGTTTACCAACTGACGGCAGTCATCTCCATTTAGAAACCGTAAGACATGATTATAGATACGGATAAGTGTTCCTTTAGTGAACCATCATAGATTAGAGTTCACATTGAAAGCAACTATCTCCTAAACACGATTATTATTTCAAATGAAAATTTGGGGATTTACGAATTAAAAAAAATTTTAAAAGAAAAAAATTTAAAAATTTACCATTCGATTTATGGTGCACTAGTTTATCCAAATTAGCTAGTCAGATTCAATTCATTCGAGCATTTCTGCTCTATCAGCTGAATTTGAGTGGGTACACGGCTGATGAGTCCAGTCCCGAACGAGCGAAACGTTCATTTGGTGTTTGGATCTCTGTAATTTGGCTAGTGAAATCTATAAACCAACATGAAATCTTCCCAACTACTCACTTCATTTTGTAGAAGAATTTACCTGGTAGGATAATCTACCTAGTCACTGAACGGAAGAAACCTTTTCTTTCTGTGTCATCGGTATGTCTGAACACTGGACGGCTTTTTCCACTTGAACTCTATCATCTTCCTTGTCTTTTAGTGAGAAAACCAATGGAATATTGTTTCTGTTTTCAGTATAAGTGCCTGTGTGCTTACTAAAATATACCAGAACCATTCTGTACCCTAGACGATCCATACAGTAAATTATGTCATGAAGAAAGAATGCTAAAGTTGTGTAATCTGGACTGTTGTAGTGCATCTCGGTGGCTGAATAATAATCTAAATACTTATGAGAGCAATAAACTTCAAGTTTTTACTTCACTTAGAGTGCTGGCTGAGAGCATTGCCAGTCAGTCAAAACTCGTACTAAACAGCTCCATAGTGCACTCTACTTTACAGCAGTTTCCTCCCTGATCTCAAGCCATTATAATAAATTATTTTTAAAGATGCTTTGAGCTCTACCTAACAAGTTTGGAGTGTAGCTACTGTTCGAATTGATTTGACATTGAAGTGGAGTATGCGCAGTAGTGATTTTCTAGCGCGCTTGATCCAATTTTGCGAAATATCAGTTTTCGTCAGAAAAGCGAATTGGTGGCTATATGGATTAACATGAGGAAGCGTATATTGTTCTTATCATATGATGAAATATACTACTGAACAACTTGAGCAGTTAAAAATCATTCAGGCTGATATGTAGATCTCACCAGCTAGATCAGAGAGATCTAAACACCGAATGGCTGTTCCCCTCACTTGCGACTGAGCTCATCAGCGGAGCACCCAGACAAATTCAGTTCATAGAGAGCCACTTAAATGTGGTTAGTTAACTTGGATAGACTGGCATAACTTAAATAGGATGATCAATTAGAAAATAATTTACAAGCTGTAAATCAGCAAGGCAGATTCAGGTGATCTGAACAGTTTGGATTTCTTATCATATGAATTTGTTTTGGTATACTGCTGATGAGTTTGCTTGACCTGAAACGAAAGAAAAGATAGTCCAGTGCCTAGATCAGTCTGACTTGACCAGTGAAATTATTATGGGTTCGATGTGCTCATAGTATATGTATATATTCCGAAACGAATATAATACGCGCGCTTAGCTGACGGCTAACTTGGTACGCAAGACACACTGGCTGCAACCCCTGGACGAATAGAGAGAAGACCGAAGCTGGCAGAAGGGAGAGTGTATTACTCCGAGAGTATAATATAATAACAATGAATCAATCCAAAACACGTGAATAAGTATACACATGAAAAATGACCTTGTCAGCAATTGGAGCATTCGCATAGTAAGAGTAAAAGTTAACCAATCAGCAAATTACATTACAATGGGGGTAGAAATAGACTATTAGTCATACCGTAAAAAAAGTAGGAATGACACATTAAAATGTTCGGATCGATAACAATGTTTTATACAAAACTGGGGCAACACAACAGAAATCTATAATTAAATTTTGAGGGGTTGTGGAGATTTGGAAATATTTCAAGTTGTTATTCATCGAAGATTGACATCAGTTGGAGGAACAAAGGAAACCTGGGAGCACTGGACAGCTGTTTCGTCCTAGTATGGGACTCCTCAGCAGTGCGCACCCACGACCCCACCAGCAGGGATCGAACCCGCGACCTTCAGGTTCCGCGACCAGCGCGTTACCATTGAGCCACTGGGTCAGAATCCAATGCTCCATATTTCCAACTTCTGTTAGCTCACGATATACTAGGACGAAACAGCTGTCCAGTGCTCCCAGGTTTCCTTTGTTCCTCCAACTGATGTCAGTCTTCGATGAATAACAACTTGAAAGAAATCTATAAGTCAACGTGGATGGTTTCTAAATACTCACGTTGTTCAGCAGAATATTTAGTTAGCTCATTCCACTTTTGTGACAGAGATCACGCCTTGCAACTTTGACTGAGGGATTGTTTCTAACGAAAACCCTGTCGACAATATTGAAGTTGGGTAATTGAAAGTCTTCTCATCTGTCAGTAATGTCAATGTGCACTGTGCAATTTGTAAACCGTTTGGAAATTAATCATGAAATTTTTGTAATTTGCCAAGACTTTCAAGTGACTTTAAATGCTACCTTAGAAATGGCTGAAATAACTAGTCAGATTTTGGAATGTCGTCTGGGATATTACGTTTTTTCATCAAAAAGTGAAACTTAATTAATTGTCTCAGCAGTTTTTAGGGTGGTCAGTCTGGAGTCTGAGGGAGTACGGTTGATTCTGTATACAAACTCAAATTATAGTGTCTCAGTGACATATCCTCACATAAACTAATCAGAATCCCTTTTATTTGTGGTTAAAGTCGTATAAGTCGAATAAGAAGTATCTGTAGTGACGATTGTATCGTTGGACAGCTATCTTTTTTAAAAATCATACTTGTCGAAAACGGTTACCCTAGCCGTTTTATTGATAAAAATATGCGGGAAAGAAACACTAAACCAGTCATCCACTCGGTCTCAAAGAAAAGATTGTTTATAAGCCTAGAGTTTAAAGGAGACCTAGCATCGGATGTACTGAAGAATCGTCTTACCAGACCAATCAATAGGACTTTCTTCGCAGCAAGACTTCAGTTGACTTTTACCAGCCGCAACCTATTCTCCACCTGCGTTAAAGACAAGCTTCCTCGTTTGGCCGCCTCTATGTGCATCTACCAGTTCACCTGCTCTTGTGGAGCAAGGTACATCGGCCGTAGCCAGAGAATGCTTTCTACAGGTATACGAGAACATGTTCCTGCTTGGTTTTATAAAGGTGAAAGAAAGTCTGTTAGAAGTTCAATTCTAGAACATTTGATTGACTCCCATCACACAACAAATCCAGACGATGACTTTGAAATTATTTATCAAATTCACCCAAACCTCCCACGTTCTCTTTGTTTTCAACTCCTTAAAACAGCGGAGGCTTTAGCTATTCATGAACTAAGACCTGATCTGTGTGTACAAAAGAAGTATGTGCAGTCACTGTCTTTGTCATGGCCATGACATTTTCCCCATCCCATTAGTTCCCCCTCCCACTTTGTTAATTCAACCTTCGTATCCTTACTTTATCACTATTATTGTTATTATGATCGCCTTCACTTTAACTAGTTTCCGGTTTTGTTTCACTTAATTGTCTTAATCCTTTTAGAAAACACTGACTTCATCTTGTCCAATTTGTCTAATGCCATTACATAATACTTAATTGATTTACCATTTTCAACAATTTTTTTCACCCCCTTCTGAGTTATATACTCTCTATGTACCATTCCACATATTACATAATCTATTTGTTATCATTCGCACTTAAATTGTTATTATAATCATAAATGCCTATGTCATCACCCGCTCTATTATTATTGTCATCATCATATAGTGTTTAGTTTTCCTCACAGGATATAATTTTTTCCAAATACCATATATATACGATTGTACAGCTTGAAAATAAATTCGTTGAAAAGAGTCTCTTCGCTGAATACCTTGTTCTTAAAGTCGTCTGTTACACTTGCTCCCACTGTGATATAGTCGACCGGAAGTAAATAAGTGATCTTGGGCATCGAAAATAGTGATCAACACATTAATCGATTTTCACTGGCATGAAGTAATTTCTGAATTATTCACTGCACGAGAATGTATATGGAATCAAAAACATTTCTTGAATTAAGAGGCAATATGACGATGAAAATTTCCTACTATCACCGATGATCTTCCTGATTATGGTCGACTGAAATGGAATGGATAATACAACAAACTGTAAGGGGCTGTGAGAATATAGGCATATGCTGTTTGACAGACGAAAATACCTAAGAGGAAGATCTAGATTTCACCGATGATGATTTTTGTCTAATATTAAACAAACTCGAAGATCAAAAGGCAAAAACCAATTGATTGACAGAAGAGGCAGCGAAGACGGGACTTCCTTCAGGTGAACGTAGAGAAGACAGAGATGATGGAGATACCTAACCAACAACAGCAACAACGACAACAAGCACCAATCAACGTCAACGGGAGAAACCTAAAGGAAGTAGTCTCTTTCACCTACCCATCTGCCTAGGCAGCATTGTTTCAACCACAGGTGGCACAGATGAGGACATCAAAGCGAGCCAGAGTCGGAAACACAGCAAGACGTCTTCATTCATCAATCTGAAATCAGTGTGTAGGTCTACAGCACTCCACTGAGCATAAAGCGAGAACGAGATTCGGATTTTCAACACTTAGTTGGTCAAGTCAGTGCTTCTATGTGGTAGTTGAGAGACTTGGAGCGTTACGAAAAGTACTTCCAACAAACTAAAGACATACATCATCAACAGCTGCTGCCTACACTCACTCAATACTAAAGATCAGATCAGATGGCCAGACTAATAAGAATAAGCAAGGAGGAACTTTGACTGACTGACTGACTGACTGACTGACTGGCTGGTAGCGAACCAACCAACAACCTATCGACCAACAAATATGCAAAAGAAAGTGGAGATGGACTGGGCATACACTGAGAAGACGGTTTAGGGACATCACGCGCCAAACCAGACCAGGTCGTCGAGTGGAACCGAAATGAGAGACGACGAGTTTGAGGTTGGAGGGTGACGTGGAGGAAATGGTGTGAGGAAGAAATGAAAGGTTGTGGGCAGTCTTGGAGCCAGGTTGGGAAGACTGGAGAGAAGAGAGTGGAATGGAGACGTGCTACTTAAGCCTCACTTCTCACTGGGAACCCAAAAGGCAAATAATAATAATAATAATAATAATAATAATAATAATAATAATAATAATAATATAAAACTGACCTTAAGTACAATTTTTTCGTAAAATGAATAAAGCAGTATGACTAGTCATACCTGTCCGAGATACTCACTCCCGTTTTTGTGGCCGGTAAAACATGTTAAACTATTATCGGAGGATATAAATAGTTTCGGAAATAAGGTAACTGGAAATTGTGTTTCCTATCACATAAAAACAGAAGTTGGTTTCAGCATGAATCAAATCTTTCTTAACAGTATCACTATTTTCATGTAGCAGTAATGTCAACTTTACATTTGAGGATAAACATATACGTCAAATCTATGCTGTAGCCATAGGGAGATTTTCAAGTCCTTTGCTAGCAGATATTTGTATGTCACACGTTGAGACTTCTGTTGAAAAGTTCCCTCCTATAAAGGTTATGTAGATGAAATCATAAGCCAGAAGATGATATTTCAATTCTCAATCTTTAAGTCGCCGACAAGATGGGTCAATAAGATGATTCATCTATAAGAAATGTACGTGGACAGAACAGTACCAGTTTATCGTACATCCTACCCGCTTCAGCATAAATGGACACCAGTAAATTGTCTGTTCAACCGGATTCAATGAATATACATAAATGAAAATTTACAAAAGGAAACGCAAAACCTCATCAAAGTATTATTAGACAGCAATTATTCCCTAGAATTTATAATTGTAATAAAAATGCCAAGCGAAAAGCAAACATTATTCAGTCAGTTCCAAGAGAGGATGTCTGCATCATGCCACCGTATGTGAATGATTCTGGGAGTTTGATAGTCAAACAAGGACTAAAAGCGGGCACCCAGCGAATATACCTAGGAGCAAATGTCAACATTATAGAAGAAAAGAAACTTGTGTACTTCTGTAAGGCATTACATCACATAAATGATGGAGTCACATCCAGCTGCGTTTGCCAGCTTACTTATACGTATGGTCAGACATACATAGGGAGTGGCCATCGACCTACGTGATTTAGGGCCACAGAGAACATTGCAAAATGGTCGCAGCAACAGTCGTCCCTTAAGGCATATCTGTAAGTTGAAAACGTTATGAGTGAACGCTTCAGGTTGTCACTGATTTTCTTCAGAGCTGGATAAAAGACGCTGACTGATCAATGGTACTTACACAACTAAAAATGATAAGTTAAGATTGTCCAGTAGATCTTGTCATGGAGTAGTTGGATCAAAGTACCCTATTACTAATTACATAACGTTTCTGACCGTCTGTCTGAGTGGTGTGAAGATCTTGTTTAGCTGCAGGCAGTTAGGAGGAAAACCTACTTCAAATGGGTCTCGTACTTGCTAGCACTCGTTAGGAAGATGTATCTTCTGCCGTGAGGGGACTGATGCCTCCTGTAAGACTAGAGACCTAGGAACCCAGTAGTGTAGTGAGACACATAACTGCTGAGTGATTTGAGTCGCAACTGACCTCCTAGGGTAATGGACTGGATACACTCGTTGGTCAGTGGAGAGTAACCGATTCCGTGTTGTCTACTCTTGAGTCCTAACCGAATCCTATCTCTCATTTTGTAAAGATCTGTCATATTCGCGTTTGGTATCTAATATATCATCATAACTAGTGAATAAATACTTTGGAAGGAAAGCCTTACACTTCAGCACTGTGGCATAGGTGTTTTTACTCATAATCTCCCTCAAGTAAATGAACATCTCATCGCTAAATGATGTTTAATTCCCGTCCTGAGGTGCTTCATCTGTGTTTCTTTTGATTTAACCTTCCAGTTGCCTGATTTCTTCTCACCAGGTTGATTGGAAATGCACTAAGCTGAACTGATACATGAGTGTTCTAGTTCATTAACGGTTTCCATATATCCTTGTTTAGTAAGCATCAATAAAGGTGACATTAGTATATTGGATGACTAAAGACATTTGATATGACATTGTATGAATAAGCGGCTGAAACTCCTTGCTGACGATTACTGACGAGACAGAAACTCGTGTCAAGATTTTTTGTCAATCACTTCCAATTAATCAACGGATTGAACAGAGTGCACAACGCTACCTAATCACCCTGGCTTGCTGATTACACTGGTAAACTTGGCACAATAAAAATTCAGCTTGCTCTTCAGGTAGGACAGCATGAAATTGACTACTTTCTAGTAAATTATGACTGCACATTATATTACTATGTTCCAAGGGTTGATTTCATTGCTTGTGATTCCCGGTTCCTATACAGGATCGAGCTGTCTGATCTCTGTTGGCAGACGGACTCTTCTGTGCATGCCTCGGTGCTCCCCGAGTAGTCCTAATGCTGTGTCCATGTCAGTGACTAGCAGCGGGATCCAGGGTGCGCTTTTCGTCCCATTTAAGACTCGTCAGCTGGATGTACCTGCACCCCTAATGGATAACATCTTGGCGTTTGAAGTGATCCGTACTGGGTTCAAGTCCTAGTAAGAACAACATCAGTTACTAGGATGTAGGGAGGTTCAGCTGCCGAGCCCCCAAACAGCACGAAACGCTCGTTCTTGATCCCACTGCTAGCCACTAGCATGAACACTATACACATTTATATTATATCAGTGACAAAGTTCCTAGTTTGCAGGGATTTGTTGATTTGAAACTAACTTTATTCACTGACTGACGTCAACTGGACAGACGGCGAAGACTTAAGATAGCTATTTTGTCCTAGTTTGGGACTTCTTGACAATCAGGTCTCATGACGATCGCATTACCATTCAGCCACTGGGTTGAAAGTCAGTAGTGAGATAATTTCTACTTCTGTTACATAGTGTGAATATCATCTGATACCGCTGTTTTTAGTTGTACTCCAACTCATTAGGTGAATAGTAAAACGCTGACTATGGCACGTGGTGGACCCGGGCTCAGTCAATCAAGGTCGTTAGTGCGCACCACTGAGGAGTCACAAACTAAGACGAAACAGCCAACCAGCGACTTCAAGTTTTCAGTGCTGCTTCAATTCATGTTAATCCACGATGTAAATGCCATTCAACTGAATAACAGCCAATTCTTTTCAATGTTCAGTCTAACTAATTGCTTACTACTGTGCATTTTCGGTTTATTTTTATTTCAAAAAAAAAGGAATGTACAAGTGATATTCATGTTCCAGTTCTTCTTGTTGGCAATAAAATAGACTTACGTGACGCACAAGCTAAAGATGAAATTGGACAAGATGAGAATAGCCAGAAGTTGTGCGACATGATCTCATATGAAATGGGTGATAAACTAGCCAAAGTAAGTAATTGAAATGCCTTTCTCATTGTCTACTATGTATGCGTTTATGTAACTGTGTTAGATCGTAGGCGCTAAATTGATTCAATAAGTAGCCAACTATTTATATGACACAGGAGGAATCAGAGGCTTGCAGCAGGAGGGATAATATCACTGAGCGCTCGTTACGGCATAAAGTGGTATTACAAGCTGCTAGTGAAGACTGCGACTAGCAAACATTTCTCCGGGAGACTACATACCTTAACTAGTACTGCTTCTTTTAAAACCGAAAAGTACTTCTGTAACTTATTGTCAGTCAGTATTTGGTTAAAAAAAATCTACAAATGTGGACCTGAGTATTACACGAACAAACTCTTCACATCAATAAAACTGTGATAATGCTTGCATTTAAAAGCATTGCAGGTTCATTGTGACTACGATAAACGGAGAGGGGTTGACTACACTTCAGTCCAAAAAGATAGTATTGAACACCAGCTCAACTCAAATTGTTAAAATTTTTTGATCCATTTTTCCTACACTGTGATGATTTTGAAGACATTTTCACCACACACGAAAGATCATTTCAAAAAAGGCTGATAGTTAAGCGCTACTTGATTCACGGAATTTTAAACAGAAAATTTTGTTTTATATTCGAACCAAAGGATGATATTAATCATGGAAGGAAATTTTCTTTTAAACCATAAGAATAGCGAATACCTTTTAATTTCTGTGGGGAGAAAATTAATTACGTCGTTTTAAATAAATTATTGTTGTTATGAAATGATTTCATTCAGTTTTTTAATTAACTTTATGTATTGTGTTCAACTATTCACGAGGTCATCAGTGCTAATTTGCAGTTCCCCTTCCCGCGTAAAAAACACTACAGAGCAAATGTCAACAGGAATGTGTTTCACTCTATTGCTTCGGTATACTTCACAAAGTTGAAGTCAAACTTCGTATATTTTTCTGTTTGTAAATACCAATGAGAGATACTCTGAACACAGAAGTTTATGGCTTTTGTTGTTAAACCTTGTGCGTCTTGTGCACAACTGACTATGCTCGTCGTACAACGAGTGTCTGTAGTGACTCATTGGTCTACCGGATAACACTTTGCTGTTTGAAGCGATTGCCTTCAGTTTCCAGATCTCATAGGAACAATATCAGTCACTGGAAGGCAGGATCACACAGCTGATGAATCCCGAAAATAGGACGAAACGCCTGCCTAAGGTTCTTTGCTAGTCACTATTCATTAACAGTAACAAAATTTTGTAGTTCAGTGTCTCTGCACACCAACAACTGATACATTACATTAACATTACCAATAGTCCTTCGGGTTCCCAGTGAGAAGTGAGGCTTAAGTAGCACGTCTCCATTCCACTCTCTTCTCTCCAGTCTTCCCAACCTGGCTCCAAGACTGCCCACAACCTTTCATTTCTTCCTCACACCATTTCCTCCACGTCACCCTCCAACCTCAAACTCGTCGTCTCTCATTTCGGTTCCACTCGACGACCTGGTCTGGTTTGGCGCGTGATGTCCCTAAACCGTCTTCTCAGTGTATGCCCAGTCCATCTCCACTTTCTTTTGCATATTTGTTGGTCGATAGGTTGTTGGTTGGTTCGCTACCAGCCAGTCAGTCAGTCAGTCAGTCAGTCAGTCAAAGTTCCTCCTTGCTTATTCTTATTAGTCTGGCCATCTGATCTGATCTTTAGTATTGAGTGAGTGTAGGCAGCAGCTGTTGATGATGTATGTCTTTAGTTTGTTGGAAGTACTTTTCGTAACGCTCCAAGTCTCTCAACTACCACATAGAAGCACTGACTTGACCAACTAAGTGTTGAAAATCCGAATCTCGTTCTCGCTTTATGCTCAGTGGAGTGCTGTAGACCTACACACTGATTTCAGATTGATGAATGAAGACGTCTTGCTGTGTTTCCGACTCTGGCTCGCTTTGATGTCCTCATCTGTGCCACCTGTGGTTGAAACAATGCTGCCTAGGCAGATGGGTAGGTGAAAGAGACTACTTCCTTTAGGTTTCTCCCGTTGACGTTGATTGGTGCTTGTTGTCGTTGTTGCTGTTGTTGGTTAGGTATCTCCATCATCTCTGTCTTCTCTACGTTCACCTGAAGGAAGTCACGTCTTCCTTCACTGCATCGCCTCTTCCGCCAACTTGTTGGTTTTCACCTGTAGATCTTCGAGCTTGCGTGACATTGGACATAAATCATCATTGGTGAAATCTAGATCTTCTTCTTAGGTATTTTCGTCTGTCAAACAGTAAATGCCTATATTCTTGCAGCTCCTCACGGTTCGCTGCATGATCCAGTTGACCACAGCCAAGATGATCATCGGTGATAATAGTAGGCGGCAGCCTTGTTTTGTCTTACTCCTGTCTTCACTTCAAAGGCATCACTGATCTTTCCATTGGGAATTACTTGCCATGTAGCATCCTCATATAGCTGTAACTGTCTAATGAGGTTGGTCAATGTTTGTGGCACTCAAACCATAGTATTGAAGCAGCTGCCTGCCAAATTACTTCTCGGCGTTATCGACGCTGTCCAAGGCCTCTTCAAAATCGATGAAGTTGAGGTACAGGTACAGTTGACTGCCATTCTATGCTCTGTTCTCTGATGATGCGTAGCGTAGCATTACAATTTGATCCGCACATGATTTGTTTTTCCTGAAGTCAGCCAGCCTGTTTCGGTCATATTTTGAATCCAGAGCATTTTCTGGTCTACCAACAAGCGATGATAATCTAATGTAGGCAATGTGCTGTATTAACTGTCATGAAACCGAATACGCTGTCGTGTATAGTAGTCACCGTGATTCATTGCATTTTCGCCATAATTCGACAGCTGGTGTCAAGCCATTCTTACCATCCTTAACGGTGAGTTCACTTTTTCAAACTGAGAATGCTAGACAGTTGACAGTGGGTGGTTAAACACTTTACCCATAACAGGATCTATGAGCATGACGACTAGAGATTTGAGATGGACATTAGTGGAAGTGTCACGTGATGAGAATCAACAGACTTCCAACCTAACCGTACATTATTTAGGTGATTATCGTCAAAAGCTTTAAACCGATTCATTCAAATGTAATACAAATCCAATTCGGAAGTTTGACGGGACTTATTCATTGATTTCAGGTTGGTATTCATCAAGGACTGACATCATGTGGAGAACCATTGAAAACCTGAGGGCAGTATATAGCTGGTTCGTCGTAGTATGAGACTTTTTAGCTATGTGCACCATAGCCTCGCCAGAGATCAAATCAAGGACTATTGGACCACTGTGTCGAAACTCAGTAGTCATCATTTACTACTTCTGCCAGTTCTCAGTACAGCCTTACCTCCACTTATTGCTGTCGTTGAGTAAGTACCTTCAAGTACGACTTGGTTTACCCCACCGGCCTTAACTTCTCATTAGAACTTGAGGAATCTCATCTTGAAGCATGTTACTGATTAGTACTGGACAATAATTTAATTTGTAGGTTTTGGGGGATATATTTGTTGATTTCTAGTTGGCTGTGGTAGATCTTGAACTGCCAGAAGTAAAAATATGTGGACCGTCGATCTCCGACCCAGTGGATGAATGTTAACTTGCTGGCTGTGGAACCCGAAAGTCTTAGTTACGGTTCCTGGTTCTGAGTAGTCAGATACTAGGGCGAAACAGCGATCCAGTGTCCTCTGGTTTCTAGTACTTTCCTAATTGATCTCAGTACATGGTGAATACCAACCTAAAATACAAATTTCTATGAAAAATCTGTTAGCTGTACAATTTATACCACTGACTAATATGAGTAGTTGCAGACCACTCACACCAATCACCAGTACTCCCTAGTCAGATAAGGGTGATCCGAGAACTTCGAGGCTGTTTCAGTCATTTCAAGTTACCCTCAGCAACAGTTCACCGGGTCGATTCAGCTCAGAGAGACGAACTGTTCAAACTACCGGAACTCCTGCAAGTTACTTGAGAGAACTGACTACACAAACTCTTCTTGTTTACTGACTTGTCCATTATGTTGACTGAAATAAACCCAATCTAAACTAACTATATTACCTTTCTATTAGTTCATGAATCAGACTTCAACTTCAAGAATTAAATACAATCGGGGAGACTTTAAAGGCCACCCTAGCAACTGATGAGGCAGCCAATTATATTCCTTCATTTTATAGAAAAGTACTTTTCCTGGTGAAATGACAAAGCCTGATTGGTCATTTCAGCAGTCGCTAGGGTGACCTTCAGATTCACCCTGCGATTGTCAGCAATTAGCTCCAGACGGCGATGAAAAGTCTGGAACTTAAATTTTCCTCTTGTCATGCCTACAAGTTGTACGACTAAGTATTACTTTATCCCGTCCGATATACAGAAATATTACAGTTCAGTTGCATAGCTAATGAATGATCTGCAGAATAGACAAATGGATACGCGCACCGGTTTGTAAGTGATGGATGCCAATGAATAGGAAACTGGGGTTCCATGGCTTTGTATCCGTTGCCATCACAAACCAAGAACGAAATATGGCTACACTTCGATATCATGCCGTTTTGACCAGGTGAACATGATAGGTGGATTTCAGACAACACAGACGATGACAGAATTATCCTTGTAAAACAAAAATTAGTATCGATTATCCTGAATTTTCGGTTTTTTCTGTTAGTTGGTAAATCATATTTATTTTTTCCCCTTTCTTTATTTAGTTACATCAAGTATTGTTCATTGAAACTAGTGTATTAAGTAAACATAACGTTACTGAGGCTATTGAACTGCTGACAAAGTAAGTGATATGCTCAAACAACTATTAAAAATCATGATTTTATTTTGTAGAAATAGCGTTTCTTTTTGGCATAATAATATTATATTGATTTATGAGGTGTTTAATGATGAGAATATTATTACTGAACCAAAGAGATACTAAATAACCAACCGAAATTGAATCCATTGGTTTGTCTTTTTTGAACCAAATGAGAACCAGTCAGACAACTTCATCTCTCAGCATAACAACTGAGCATTGAAAGTGAGATGCAGTGTGCTGCAAGCATCTGAGCAGTTATGAACTGAAGGTTAATTAATAACTATTCAGTTGTTTCACCGATGAGTTAAGTTGCCGATCCCAGCTACCAACCGTTTCTTCAAATTACATTCGTGACAATCAACCATTAAATGATCACAGAATACTCATGCAGTAAGTAGATCACCGAAAAGAGATCATACGCCATGTAAATAAAGTGTCTGTGATGACTTCTTAACCTGACAGATAGACCTCTGACGTCCAGATTACCACATTTCTGCTTCTTACCTCTATGCAAAAACGAAGAGTTGATGGAGCATAAAAGGATGGAAGTGTGTTTTCACCTTCTTCTCTGGTCACCACCATCTTGCATCACCAGTCTTCCACTTCGGCTACCTTTCTCATCTCATAATACTTTTGAATAACTGAGTGATAATTGTTTCATGTTCTCCAAAGTTTCTCCTTGGACATTTCGTCACCAGGTTAGGAAACTTCAACATTCACTTCTCAATGAAGTAAAAAGCCTTGGATGTTGGAAAACACCAAACATTTATCATCTTCATCCTGAGCTAAAAATCTTCTTGACCTGCTAAAAGTAGTATACATTAGCAGCGCAAGTACACCATCAGTAAAGTTTCACATCTATAGCACACAGATTACTGATTTGTTAACCACTATGGAACAGATCATCTTCGCATACTTCGAAGTGTATACAAAATTCATACAGAAGTGACTGCAATGTTCAGTTACTGTTTCGAAGAAAGAGTAGTTCATCTATTGTCTATCAATAAAATACTTGGCTATTTACTGGATGACATGAATGCTTCAATTTTCTGAACCAGATTTCCCAGGACATCAATGAAATTTGAATATTCGCGTTTAGCCATAAAATAAAAAAGGCTTCAGTGAACAAATTTGTTTTCGGCCATATCGTTTTAAGAAGCAGTAAAATGGTATTTAACTGAATAATTAGGGTGTATATTTACTCATTAATCATGTCAACATTTGTCAATTGGTAGTTCAAAACGTAAAAGATAAGAACAGTTGGTTGGGGTGATGAGTTTGGAAATGACTTAGGAATTGCGTGATCTGCGTTGATGAGTAGTTCTTACATTGCCTTCTGTTGGAAACAACATCCTAGTCAAAATCACAGGATGTGATCACCAACTATGGAAATATACTAATGAACAACAGGAGCAGTAAGGAACCACTCATTCTATCCAGGTAAGAGTGATTTGAGCACCAGATGGCCGATTCGCTCCTTTCTGGCTGGGCCAGTTTATCAGCAGTGTACTGGAACAGCTGTCTCTCATTGAGTGATCTTTTTCCTACTAAGATTCTAAAGCGCAACTATTTGCTTCAAACACCAGAAAATTATTCAATTGACCATTAAATCGCGATGGCCGCTTATTCTGTAATAGCTATCCTTCTTATGTTAATGCTTCCAATTTCCCATCGTTGTGTCTAAGTGGAAACAATATCACTCACTGGAAGGCAGGAGGGGCAGTTGACGAGTCCCAAATAGGACGAAGCGTGAGTCCTGGATTATAACGTCAACCATTACCTATCATTACCATCGTACCGAAATTACAATCAATATTCATTCAGGGGACCGTATACTAACGGTGACCGATCAATTCGGTCCAACCGACTACAATAAGTGATGTAATCCCTGATACAGGAAAACATTTTTCAAACTGGTCCCATACTACTGAAATACTGAACAGTAGGTATACGCTGTTTCCATTAAACGTTTGTGGTGAACACATAAGTTATTCATTCAGTTGACTCCACCTCAGACAAGTAGGAAAAATATAAAGAAATATACAGTAATATTTGAATAGCGACCTTTTTGAAAACAATGACTCTTTGTTAGGCTTCTTACATGTTCTCTGAGATCTGGTCATGCCTAAAATGCATCGTAGAAGGAATAAATTAAACGGCAAAATGTAACAACAGGAATTGCAGCAAAAAAACCGTAAGTGACTGTATTGATCGTGAAAATGAAAAAGTTCAGAGATTCAATGCTTTCCTCAACTTATTAGTACACCTGTTTACTACAAAACCTTACTGAATAGTACCGACCTCAGGAAACAAAAGATATAACTGAAAACGAAACTTTTACTCAACAAATGCTCCAGACTAGTTGAAAAAACTGTAAGGACACGACTTGAGTAAACTATGCATCATTTTACAGTGCTGGAAATATAAAAATTTGAAATTTAATTCACTGAAAGTTGGGCATCCAGTTGCAATATTGAAAACTTCTGTGAGAGATGCATATTGTATAAATGAGACCAAGTTGAAATGAACCTCTTTAGCCATTAATGTCATGTATACAATGAACTAAAACTCAAAAAAGAAAAAACTGAATTCATCTTAGAATAAATCTATCAACTTTACTGAATACCTTGACAGGAATAATGCCAAGTAGTTGTGAGTGAGAATGAAGGAGTACACTTCAAAAAGGTAGAGGAAGCTAACCATGATATTCTCTCCCCTAAATATCCTCATCAACACAACGCACGATTGTACTTTACGAACTCAAGTGTACACGAAATCCCCTCACACACACACTGATCATATATTGAACTAAAACAGCGATTATCTCACAACCCATAAGAAATGTTGTGTATAAACACGATTTCAAAGAGCCAAAACACATTGCACTAAGGAAGGTGAAAGAAAGATACCGTAGAAAGTGTTTAGAGCCAATGATCATGCACTCAGGTCTATCAGATTTTGTTTAATGACAGAGGAGAAGATAGAGGAATAACTTCACATCAATAGGCGCGTTACTCTACCTTACATCAAAGAGGTCCCATAAATTGTCAGGCGACTACATAGTCCGTTGGGGATTGGAGTAGCCAACGCTCCAACAGAATCACCACAGAACGTGTTGTGCAAGCCAACAGATAGATTTCAAAGGTAGACAGAACAACTGTAATAAAAAAATCAGTTGCAAATGTTGTTCGCAACACATCTTTAGAAAACTGAAGCAAACGAACGGTATGAGTTTTAG
The DNA here is from genome assembly GCA_944470555.2 of Heterobilharzia americana. Classification (NCBI taxonomy): domain Eukaryota; kingdom Metazoa; phylum Platyhelminthes; class Trematoda; order Strigeidida; family Schistosomatidae; genus Heterobilharzia; species Heterobilharzia americana. The sequence goes on from OX104129.1 coordinate 13,017,717, forward strand.
GATGAAGTTCAACTCCACCTTATGTTCCTAATAGCTTCATTCATTAACCATGTGGAAAGTAAATGACATTTTAGCATAGAGATGTATGCTTCACAGTAGCCAACTAAGAAGCTGGCCGAAAGGAAATAGCCTATAAAACTCTTTACTTGATAATGATATAGGTAATTTGCGCTTGTCTCCAGGATTTAGAATATTCACAGCCCCTTGAACATGGACAAACACCGTCGAACAGTGACAGTTGAATTTAGATTTTACAACTCTGTTCAAAGGTGTAGACTGTGAGGCAGAGCCACTGTCCATCATTACTTTTTATAGGCATTGAATCTATTTCCTGAGAGCTATTTACGCATTTTCACGGAATGTTGTTACACATTTGTTCGATATTCCATCGCAAGGGTGACATTCAGTGGAGAGATCGTAGCAATAAATAAACTATTAAGGTTATTTTATAATGGCGGGAAATGAAGAAAAGATGATGTTCGTTAATCGGTGATGTGTTCTAATATCCCTATAATGACAGATATCGTGATGAGTAAGCTACAGCCAACTGGTTAACACTGACAAATCATTTAATAAAATGACTGAAGTTGTAACTAGGTCTCCACTACATCAGAAGATTTGAAATCATACCGTCTGAATAGTGATCTAAGTATCTTCTGATAAGGGTTAAGAGGCACAACTATGTATCACCTTCGAATTTCAACCTAATCACCAAGGCCTCTAAGTGTTTTTCCTGTGAATGATTGAAATGCAAGTGCTATAGGTTTGAATTCTATACAAAACTGGGTTGATATTATCGTCAAGCGGCTCAATTAAATGGGATATCCCTCTGTAGAAAAAACGACTTTAAAGGCCACCCTAGCAATGATTAAAATGAGCAATTAGGTTTCTTCCTTTTCGTCTATAAAAGCAGATTTCCATAAAATAGAGAAGTCTAATCACTTACTCCATTTGTTGCTAGCATGGCCTTTAAAATCATCCCTGTAGAAACCTATAGACTATTGACATATATTCATATTTAAGGTGGTATTCATCACAGACTAACATCAATCGAAGAACCAGTGGGAACCTAAGAGTACTGAACAGCTGTTTCATCCTACTACTCAGATGTACGTATCCATAACTCCAACAGGCATCAAAATCAGGACCTTCTGTTCTGTAGGTGAATGAGCCAACCATTAAGCCACTGGATCGGAGTTCGATGGTACACAGTTCCCTGCTTCTGTCAGTTTGCGAAATAGCGCGACCATCCATGAAGTTCTTCAGTTGACATCCGCTTCACTTCCGACTGAATAACCCCACATATTAAGAACAAGATATTCAGCGAAGAGACTCTTTTCAACGAATTTATTTTCAAGCTGTACAATCGTATATATATGGTATTTGGAAAAAAAATTATATCCTGTGAGGAAAACTAAACACTAAACCCCACATATCACAACTTTTCCTTACAACTTTGGGATATCTATCTCGAAGCATGGCAATAATGAGCACTATACAGCAATTTACTTTGATATTTATGTAAATTTTACTTATTTCAAGGTAGTATTCATCCCGGAGTGACATAACTTGAAGGACCATTCACAGAAGTAGGAAACTGTGGACCAAAGAACTCCGACCCATTGGTTGACTGGTTAACGTATTCGCCACGAACGAGACCTGAAGGTAGCGATTTCAATGCCTAGTGGGCCTTGTTGAACAGTCCCATACTAGGCCGAAACAGATATCAATCAATAACGAATACAACTGTGCATTTTTATATTTGATGTAGACATTCTTTGCAAGCTAGATGTGCTGTGTACCTAGCCACCAAGCCAGACACAGCGTTTGCTGTCAGATTGTTGAGGGGGGGGAGGCAACTAGCAGTAAGGTTTCTTATTGTTTACTAGCTGATTTCAGTTGATTGAACTCGGCCAGTACTCAAGTCTGACAAATGATTTGCTTACTTCCCTTCTACAGGAAGTTAGTCTCAATTAGAATAATTTATTGGTAACGCCTTTAACTGTGTCATGAAATGGATCACGCTGAAATCATCACCTCAGCGTCGCTCGAATGTATGATGGTGATTTCGAATAAGCCTGTAACTTATGTCAGCCATTTCTCTTTCAACCAGTTATCCACATAAGTCAGGCTAGTTTTGCATTTCTCACCAACGTTGTTTTCATTTTATTTGTTTTTTTTTCATTGATTTATTACTACAGAGAAATGAAGTTAACTGAAGATAACCAAGTCGCAGTTGTCACACTCACTTCTTCCCTGAATAGAATGACCACTGACAGTAAACAAGGAGCAAACAAAACAACAGGCTGTTGTCGATAATATACAAATTTGATCACAGTCACACACACAATGTACATTTAATTATTTGTATATTTCAAGAAAACATTATACACTACATTCCGATTTATATCAACCACACAAAGGAATGTGCTAATTGGGAAAGAGTAGGATGTTGATAATTTCCACTACATCGAACTGATTCACCTAGATAGGTGTTATCTCCTGGTTTCTTCATCATTCTGTACGTGCCTGTCTCTCTATCCATCTACCTGTCTATCTATCAATCACTCATTTGATCGTTTCTTTGTTTCCTTGCTTCGGTCACACACACATACATATACACGTTTTCAAGGCGAAGTATCATCAAAAACAAAATTTGTTTATCCAACAGAAAAACAAAAATTAAATAGCGAAAGTAAATGAAGTCCCATTTTTATATCATTGTTGACTTCCTCATTGCCCTAGTACCTTCCATAATACATCAGTTCATTTATTCCCTGTTTCTATTAGCATTAACTGTATCATTTATCGTCATTTGTATCGAATTATATGTTAGGCATTGTGCAGACACTTCACTTGCATAATCAATAATCCATAAACACAAAACAACACCAACGGTTACACCTACAGTGGGAAATTCATTTGTCCTTTATCTGTGTTTACGTGTCCGTATACCTAACAAGTTATCCTGTTTCTGTTTTAAAACACACATCCCCGGTTTTTATAAACTTTAATATTAAAGTAATATAATTATGTTTCAAGTCCTTTCGTAACATCTTTACTCATGTACATATGATATGCTTATTATGATTATTGTGGGACATGAGGCTTCAGTAGCACGTCTCCATTCCACTCTCTTCTCTCCAGTCTTCCCGACCTGGCTCCAAGACTGCCCACAACCTTTCATTTCTTCCTCATACCATTTCCTCCACGTCACCCTCCAACCTCAAACTCGTCGTCTCTCATTTTGGTTCCACTCGACGACCTGGTCTGGTTTGGCGCGTGATGTCCCTAAACCGTCTTCTCAGTGTATGCCCAGTCCATCTCCACTTTCTTTTGCATATTTGTTGGTCGAAAGGTTGTTGGTTGGTTCGCTACCAGCCAGTCAGTCAGTCAGTCAGTCAGTCAGTCAGTCAGTCAGTCAGTCAGTCAGTCAGTCAGTCAGTCAGTCAGTCAGTCAGTCAGTCAGTCAGTCAGTCAGTCAGTCAGTCAGTCAGTCAGTCAGAGTTCCTCCTTGCTTATTCTTATTAGTCTGGCCATCTGATCTGATCTTTAGTATTGAGTGAGTGTAGGCAGCAGCTGTTGATGATGTATGTCTTTAGTTTGTTGGAAGTACTTTTCGTAACGCTCCAAGTCTCTCAACTACCACATAGAAGCACTGACTTGACCAACTAAGTGTTGAAAATCCGAATCTCGTTCTCGCTTTATGCTCAGTGGAGTGCTGTAGACCTACACACTGATTTCAGATTGATGAATGAAGACGTCTTGCTGTGTTTCCGACTCTGGCTCGCTTTGACGTCCTCATCTGTGCCACCTGTGGTTGAAACAGTGCTGCCTAGGCAGATGGGTAGGTGAAAGAGACTACTTCCTTTAGGTTTCTCCCGTCGACGCTGATGGGTGCATGTTGGCTGGTTGGTTGGTTGGCTGCTTAGTTGTCTGTTTGTTTGTTTGTTTGGTTGGTTGGTTGGTCGGTCGGTTGGTTGGTTGGTCGGTTGGGTAGTTGGTTGGTTGGTTGGTAGTTTGGTTGGTTGGCTGATTGGTTGTTTGGTTGGTTGGTTAGTTGGTTGGTTAGTCGGTCCGTCGGATGGTTGTTTGGTTGGTTGATTGGTTGGTTGGATGGTCGGTTGGTTGTTTGGTTGGTTGTTTGTTTGGTTGGTTGTATGGTTGGTTGGTTGGTTAGTTGTTTGGTTGTTTGTTCGGTCGGTTGGCTGGTCGGTTGGGTAGTTGGTTGGTTGGTTGGTAGTTTGGTTGGTTGGCTGGTTGGTTGTTTGGTTGTTTGGTTGGTTGGTTAGTTGGTTCGTTAGTCGGTCCGTCGGTTGGTTGGTTGTTTGTTTGTTTGGTTGGTTAGTTGCTTGGTTGGTTGATTGGTTGGTTGGTTGGTTGGTTGGTTGGTCGGTTGGTTGTTTGGTTGGTTGGTTGGTTGGTTAGTTGTTTGGTTGTTTGTTTGGTTGCATGGTTGGTTGGTTGGTCAGTTGTTTGGTTGTTTGTTCGGTCGGTTGGCTGGTTGGTTGGTTAGTTGTTTGGTTGGTTGGTCCGTCGGTAGGTTGGTTGGTTGTTCGGTTGTTTGGTTGGTTGTTTGGTTGGTTGGTTAGTTGGTTGGTTAGTCGGTCCGTCGGTTGGTCGGTTGTTTGTTTGTTTGGTTGGTTGTTTCGCTGGTTGGTTGGTTGGTCCGTCGGTTGGTTGGTTGGTCGGTTGGGTAGTTGGTTGTTTGGTTGGTTGATTGGTTGTTCGGTTGGTTGGTTAGTTGTTTGGTTGGTTGCATGGTTGGTTGGTTGGTTAGTTGTTTGGTTGCTTGTTCGGTCGGTTGGCTGGTCGGTTGGTCCAACGGTAGGTTGGTTGGTTGTTCGGTTGGTTGGTTGGTTGGTTGGTTGTTTGCTTAGTTGGTTGTTGGGTTGGTTGTTTGCTTAGTTGCTTGGTTGGTTGGCTGGTTGTTTGTTTGGTTGGTTGGTTGGTTAGTCGGTCCGTCAGTTGGTTGTTTGGTTGGTTGGTTGGTCGGTCGTTTGGATGGTTGGTTGTTTGTTGTTTGTTAGGTTGTTCGGTTGGTTGGTCGTTCGGTTGGTTGGTTGGTTGGTTGGGTAGTTGGTTGTTTGGTTGGTTGTTTGGTTGGTTGCTTGTTTGTTTGTTTGGTTGTATGGTTGGTTGGTTGGTTGGTTAGTTGTTTGGTTGTTTGTTCGGTCGGTTGGCTGGTCGGTTGGTTATTTGGTTGGTTGGTTGGTTGTTTGCTTAGTTGCTTGGTTGGTTGGTTAGTTGGTTGGTTCTTTGGTTGTTTGATTGGTTGGTTCTTTGGTCAGTCGTTTGGCTGGTTGGTTGGTTGTTTGTTTGGTTGGTTGGTTGTTTGGTTGGTTGGTTGGTTGTTTGGTTGGTTGGTTGTTCTGTTGGTTAGTTGTTTGGTTGGTTGGCGGGTCGTTTGGCTGGTTGGTTGTTTGGTTGTTTGTTTTGTCGTTCGGCTGGTTGGTTGGTTGGTTGGGTATTTGGTTGTTTGGTTGGTTGGTTGATTGGTTGGTTGGTTGGTGGGCCGTGTGGCTGGTTGGTTGGTTGTTTGTTTGTTTGGTTGGTTGTTTGGTTGTTTGTTTTGTCGTCGGCTGGTTGGTTGGTTGGTTGGGTAGTTGGTTGTTTGGTTGGTTAGTGTTTGGTTGGTTGTATTGTTGGTCGGTTGGTTAGTTGTTTGGTTGGTTGGTCGGTCGTTTGGTTGGTTGTTGTTGGTTGGTTGGTTGTTGTTGGTTGCTGTTGGTTGGTTGGTTAGTTGTTGGTTGTCGGTCGGTTGGTTGGTTGGTTAGTTGTTTGGTTGTTTGTTCGGTCGGTTGGCTGGTCGGTCGTTTGGTTGTTTGGTCGGTCGGTTGTCTGGTCGGTCGGTTGGTTGGTTGATTGGTTGGTTGTTTGTTTGTTGGTTTGTTGTTTGGTTGGTTGGTTGTTTTGTTGGTTGGTTGGTTGATTGGTTGGTCGGTCGGTTGGCTGGTTGTTTGGTTGGTCGGTCGTTTGGCTGGTTGGTTGGTTGGTTGGTTGTTTGGTTGGTGGGTTGTTTGTTTGTTTTGTTTGTTTGTTTGGTTGTTTGTTTGGTTGATTGGTTGTTTGCTTTGTTGGTTGCTCTGTTGGTTGGTTGTTTGTTTGTTTGTTTGATGGGTTGGTTGGTTGGTTGGTTGTTTGTTTGTTTGGTTGGTTGTTCGGTTGGTTGGTTGTTTGTTTGTTTGGTTGGTTGGTTGTTTGCTTATTTGGTTGTTTGGTTGGTTGTTTGCTTAGTTGGTTTGTTGGTTGGTTGATTGATTGGTTGTTTGTTTGTTTGGCTGGTTGTTTGGTTGGTTGGTTTGTTGGCTGGTTGTTTGGTTGTTTTGTCGGTCGGTCGTTTGGCTGGTCGGTTGGTTGGTTGGTTTGTTGTTTGCTGAGTTGGTTGGTTGGTTGGTTGTTTCGTTAGTTCCTTGGTTGTTTTGTTGGTTGTTTGTTTGTTGGTTTGTTGTTTGGTTGTTTGGTTGGTTTGTTGGTTGGTTGGTTGATTGATTGGTCGGTCGGTTGGCTGGTTGTTTGGTTGGTCGGTCGTTTGGCTGGTTGGTTGGTTGGTTGGTTGTTTGGTTGGTTGTTCGGTTGGTTGGTTGGTTGTTTGGTTGGTTGGTTGTTTGTTTGGTTTGTCGGTCGGTTGGCTGGTCGGTCGGTTGGTTGGTTAATTGGTTGGTTGTTTTGTCGTAGGGTTGGTTGGTTGGTTGTTTGGTTGGTTGATTGGTTGGTTGATTGGTTGGTTGGTTGTTTGTTTGTTTGTTTGGTTGGTTTTTTGGTTGGTTTTTTTGTCGGTTGGTTGCTTGGTTGGTTGGTTGGTTGTTTGGTCGTTTGTTTGTTTGGTTGTTTTGTTGGTGTTTGTTTGGTTGTTTGGTCGGTCGGTTGGCTGGTTGGTTGTTTGGTTGTTTGGTTGTTTGTATAGTTGGTTTGTTTTTTGATTGTTTGTTTGTTTGGTCGTTCGGTTCTCTGGTCGGTTGGTTGGTTGTTTGTTTGGTTGTTTGTTTGTTTGGTCGGTCGGTTGGCTGGTCGGTCGTTTGGTTGTTTGGTCGGTCGGTTGTCTGGTCGGTCGGTTGGTTGGTTGATTGGTTGGTTGTTTGTTTGTTGGTTTGTTGTTTGGTTGGTTGGTTGTTTTGTTGGTTGGTTGGTTGATTGGTTGGTCGGTCGGTTGGCTGGTTGTTTGGTTGGTCGGTCGTTTGGCTGGTTGGTCGGTTGGCTGGTTGTTTGGTTGGTCGGTCGTTTGGCTGGTTGGTTGGTTGGTTGGTTGTTTGGTTGGTTGTTCGGTTGGTTGGTTGGTTGTTTGGTTGGTTGGTTGGTTGGTTGTTTGTTTGGTTTGTCGGTCGGTTGGCTGGTCGGTCGGTTGGTTGGTTAATTGGTTGGTTGTTTTGTCGTAGGGTTGGTTGGTTGGTTGTTTGGTTGGTTGATTGGTTGGTTGATTGGTTGGTTGGTTGTTTGTTTGTTTGTTTGGTTGGTTTTTTGGTTGGTTTTTTTGTCGGTTGGTTGCTTGGTTGGTTGGTTGGTTGTTTGGTCGTTTGTTTGTTTGGTTGTTTTGTTGGTTGTTTGTTTGGTTGTTTGGTCGGTCGGTTGGCTGGTTGGTTGTTTGGTTGTTTGGTTGTTTGTATAGTTGGTTTGTTTTTTGATTGTTTGTTTGTTTGGTCGTTCGGTTCTCTGGTCGGTTGGTTGGTTGTTTGTTTGGTTGTTTGTTTGTTTGGTCGGTCGGTTGGCTGGTCGGTCGTTTGGTTGTTTGGTCGGTCGGTTGTCTGGTCGGTCGGTTGGTTGGTTGATTGGTTGGTTGTTTGTTTGTTGGTTTGTTGTTTGGTTGGTTGGTTGTTTTGTTGGTTGGTTGGTTGATTGGTTGGTCGGTCGGTTGGCTGGTTGTTTGGTTGGTCGGTCGTTTGGCTGGTTGGTTGGTTGGTTGGTTGTTTGGTTGGTGGGTTGTTTGTTTGTTTGTTTGTTTGGTTGTTTGTTTGGTTGATTGGTTGTTTGCTTTGTTGGTTGCTCTGTTGGTTGGTTGTTTGGTTGTTTGTTTGGTCAGTCGGCTGGCTGATCGGTCGGTTGGTTGTTTGTTTGTTTGTTTGATGGGTTGGTTGGTTGGTTGTTTGTTTGTTTGTTTGGTTGTTCGGTTGGTTGGTTGTTTGTTTGTTTGGTTGGTTGGTTGTTTGCTTATTTGGTTGTTTGGTTGGTTGGTTTGTTGGCTGGTTGTTTGGTTGTTTTGTCGGTCGGTCGTTTGGCTGGTCGGTTGGTTGGTTGGTTTGTTGTTTGCTGAGTTGGTTGGTTGGTTGGTTGTTTCGTTAGTTCCTTGGTTGTTTTGTTGGTTGTTTGTTTGTTGGTTTGTTGTTTGGTTGTTTGGTTGGTTTGTTGGTTGGTTGGTTGATTGATTGGTCGGTCGGTTGGCTGGTTGTTTGGTTGGTTGTTCGGTTGGTTGGTTGGTTGTTCGGTTGGTTGGTTGGTTGGTTGTTTGTTTGGTTGGTCGGTCGGTTGGCTGGTCGGTCGGTTGGTTGGTTAATTGGTTGGTTGTTTTGTCGTAGGGTTGGTTGGTTGGTTGTTTGGTTGGTTGATTGGTTGGTTGATTGGTTGGTTGGTTGTTTGTTTGTTTGTTTGGTTTGTTTGTTTGGTTGGTTTTTTTGTCGGTTGGTTGCTTGGTTGGTTGGTTGGTTGTTTGGTCGTTTGTTTGTTTGGTTGTTTTGTTGGTTGTTTGTTTGGTTGTTTGGTCGGTCGGTTGGCTGGTTGGTTGTTTGGTTGTTTGGTTGTTTGTATAGTTGGTTTGTTTTTTGATTGTTTGTTTGTTTGGTCGTTCGGTTCTCTGGTCGGTTGTTGTTTGTTTGGTTGTTTGTTTGTTTGGTCGGTCGGTTGGCTGGTCGGTCGTTTGGTTGTTTGGTCGGTCGGTTGTCTGGTCGGTCGGTTGGTTGGTTGATTGGTTGGTTGTTTGTTTGTTGGTTTGTTGTTTGGTTGGTTGGTTGTTTTGTTGGTTGGTTGGTTGATTGGTTGGTCGGTCGGTTGGCTGGTTGTTTGGTTGGTCGGTCGTTTGGCTGGTTGGTTGGTTGGTTGGTTGTTTGGTTGGTGGGTTGTTTGTTTGTTTGTTTGTTTGGTTGTTTGTTTGGTTGATTGGTTGTTTGCTTTGTTGGTTGCTCTGTTGGTTGGTTGTTTGGTTGTTTGTTTGGTCAGTCGGCTGGCTGATCGGTCGGTTGGTTGTTTGTTTGTTTGTTTGATGGGTTGGTTGGTTGGTTGGTTGTTTGTTTGTTTGTTTGGTTGGTTGGTTGTTTGCTTATTTGGTTGTTTGGTTGGTTGGTTTGTTGGCTGGTTGTTTGGTTGTTTTGTCGGTCGGTCGTTTGGCTGGTCGGTTGGTTGGTTGGTTTGTTGTTTGCTGAGTTGGTTGGTTGGTTGGTTGTTTCGTTAGTTCCTTGGTTGTTTTGTTGGTTGTTTGTTTGTTGGTTTGTTGTTTGGTTGTTTGGTTGGTTTGTTGGTTGGTTGGTTGATTGATTGGTCGGTCGGTTGGCTGGTTGTTTGGTTGGTTGTTCGGTTGGTTGGTTGGTTGTTTGGTTGGTTGGTTGGTTGGTTGTTTGTTTGGTTGGTCGGTCGGTTGGCTGGTCGGTCGGTTGGTTGGTTAATTGGTTGGTTGTTTTGTCGTAGGGTTGGTTGGTTGGTTGTTTGGTTGGTTGATTGGTTGGTTGATTGGTTGGTTGGTTGTTTGTTTGTTTGTTTGGTTGGTTTTTTGGTTGGTTTTTTTGTCGGTTGGTTGCTTGGTTGGTTGGTTGGTTGTTTGGTCGTTTGTTTGTTTGGTTGTTTTGTTGGTTGTTTGTTTGGTTGTTTGGTCGGTCGGTTGGCTGGTTGGTTGTTTGGTTGTTTGGTTGTTTGTATAGTTGGTTTGTTTTTTGATTGTTTGTTTGTTTGGTCGTTCGGTTCTCTGGTCGGTTGGTTGTTTGTTTGGTTGTTTGTTTGTTTGGTCGGTCGGTTGGCTGGTCGGTCGTTTGGTTGTTTGGTCGGTCGGTTGTCTGGTCGGTCGGTTGGTTGGTTGATTGGTTGGTTGTTTGTTTGTTGGTTTGTTGTTTGGTTGGTTGGTTGTTTTGTTGGTTGGTTGGTTGATTGGTTGGTCGGTCGGTTGGCTGGTTGTTTGGTTGGTCGGTCGTTTGGCTGGTTGGTTGGTTGGTTGGTTGTTTGGTTGGTGGGTTGTTTGTTTGTTTGTTTGTTTGGTTGTTTGTTTGGTTGATTGGTTGTTTGCTTTGTTGGTTGCTCTGTTGGTTGGTTGTTTGGTTGTTTGTTTGGTCAGTCGGCTGGCTGATCGGTCGGTTGGTTGTTTGTTTGTTTGTTTGATGGGTTGGTTGGTTGGTTGGTTGTTTGTTTGTTTGTTTGGTTGGTTGGTTGTTTGCTTATTTGGTTGTTTGGTTGGTTGTTTGCTTAGTTGGTTGGTTGGTTGGTTGATTGATTGGTTGTTTGTTTGTTGGCTGGTTGTTTGGTTGGTTGGTTTGTTGGCTGGTTGTTTGGTTGTTTTGTCGGTCGGTCGTTTGGCTGGTCGGTTGGTTGGTTGGTTTGTTGTTTGCTGAGTTGGTTGGTAGGTTGGTTGGTTGGTTGGTTGTTTCGTTAGTTCCTTGGTTGTTTTGTTGGTTGTTTGTTTGTTGGTTTGTTGTTTGGTTGTTTGGTTGGTTTGTTGGTTGGTTGGTTGATTGATTGGTCGGTCGGTTGGCTGGTTGTTTGGTTGGTCGGTCGTTTGGCTGGTTGGTTGGTTGGTTGGTTGTTTGGTTGGTTGTTCGGTTGGTTGGTTGGTTGTTTGGTTGGTTGGTTGTTTGTTTGGTTGGTCGGTCGGTTGGCTGGTCGGTCGGTTGGTTGGTTTTTTTGTTGGTTTTTTTGTCGGTTGGTTGCTTGGTTGGTTGGTTGGTTGTTTGGTCGTTTGTTTGTTTGGTTGTTTTGTTGGTTGTTTGTTTGGTTGTTTGGTCGGTCGGTTGGCTGGTTGGTTGTTTGGTTGTTTGTATAGTTGGTTTGTTTTTTGATTGTTTGTTTGTTTGGTCGTTCGGTTCTCTGGTCGGTTGGTTGGTTGTTTGTTTGGTTGTTTGTTTGTTTGGTCGGTCGGTTGGCTGGTCGGTCGTTTGGTTGTTTGGTCGGTCGGTTGTCTGGTCGGTCGGTTGGTTGGTTGATTGTTTGGTTGTTTGTTTGTTGGTTTGTTGTTTGGTTGGTTGTTTTGTTGGTTGGTTGGTTGATTGGTTGGTCGGTCGGTTGGCTGGTTGTTTGGTTGGTCGGTCGTTTCGCTGGTTGGTTGGTTGTTTGGTTGGTTGATTGGTTGGTTGTTTGGTTGGTTGGTCGGTCGGTTGGTTGGTTGTTTGTTTGGTTGTTTGTTTGTTTGGTCGGTCGGTTGGCTGGTCGGTCGTTTGGTTGTTTGGTTGTTTGGTCGGTCGGTTGTCTGGTCGGTCGGTTGGTTGGTTGGTTGTTTGGTTGGTTGTATAGTTGGTTGTTTGGTTGCTTGGTTGTTTGTTTGTTTGGTCGTTCGGTTGGCTTGTCGGTTGGTTGGTTGGTTGTTTGGTTGTTTGGTCCGTCGGTTGCTTGTTTGGTTGGTTGATTGGTTGGTTGTTTGGTTGATTGGTTGGTTGTTTGGTTGGTTGCTCGGTCGGTTGGTTGGTTGGTTGGTCGGTCGTTTTGTTGGTCGGTCGGTCGTTTGGTCGGTCCTTTGGTCGGTCGTTTGTTTGGTCGTTTGGGTAGTTGTTTGTTTGTTTGATCGGTCGGTTGGCTGGTTGGTTGGTTGGTTGTTCGGTTGGTTGGTTTGTTGGTTGATTGTTTGTTTGGTTTGTTGTTTGGTTGTTTGTTTGGTCGGTTGGTCGGTTGGTTGTTTGGTTGGTTGTTTGTTTGTTTGGTTGTTTGGTTGTTTGGTCGGTCGGTTGGCTTGTCGGTTGGTTGGTTGTTCGGTTGGTTGGTTTGTTGGTTGATTGTTTGTTTGGTTTGTTGTTTGGTTGTTTGTTTGGTCGGTTGGTCGGTTGGTTGTTTGGTTGGTTGATTGGTCGGTTGGTTGATTGGTTGGTTAGTCGGTTGGTTGTTTGGTTGTTTGGTTGGTTATGTCCGTATTCTCTCTTCTCTGCGTTCGCCTGAAGGATATTCCGTGTTCGCTGCGTTTTTTGTTAATTTCTTGTTTTTTGTGCTTTTCATCGTTGGGTTTGTGTAATATTTGTGCGAATATCATTATTGGCGAAGTCGAAATTTTCTAGGGTCTCAGAATCACAGGTTCAGGAATAAGCTCAAATAGAAATGAACTTTGGAATTTCTTCCGGGAGTGACTTAATAGTTTCTCGTGAAGTCCTTTGGTTTGCTTGGTTGTTTCTACTAAACGAGATCATGTTTAGTATAATGAAGTCTTCTGGAATCAATGTAGATCACAAACCCACAAAATCTGTTGACTCTGTGTTATGCAGATCAAAAGAGACAATAGTGAAAGTAGATAAAGCAAACAATATCTACTAAACAAACCACAGGAACCGCAAAGAATGCTACATCAGATACAGTGATCTCTCTCTTCTCTCTCTACCTGAACATCAACTAAGAGTGAAGCGTCATTACATATCTTCATTCATACCACTGTATATGGACAATTGTGGACATGAATTTGTCTGGGAAAATGGGAGAATCCTGGACAGAGGAAATACAAAGAATGTTAGAGAATTTTTAGAAGCTTAGTATTCACATCAGTCAGCAATCAACAGACACAATGACGTTGACTCAATCCATCAACCAATAAGAGTCATCAAGGAGGTCAAAGTTCACGTTAGCAGGACAAACAATAGAAATAAATATGGAGGCAATGACAAGACTGACGGATGCAACCAACCACACACTAAGCCATCGGGACAAGCTACCAAGCCACTTATGGAGAAAACTTCATTGCTCACTACTTTCTGAGGTTTGTGCTGGAGATGTTGTCTAGAATGAAAATGAAAGTTTCATGATTAAACCATCTAGCTCAGAGCACACGATGACATAAAAACACTAGTGTAAGTCAAACCAGTAGTAGTCTACTGAAGCAAAATAAGTTCGGGTATTGGTACTTACCCCTTTTACGCAAAAGTTAACCAGTTACTTTCTGTTGGGTTCTGTTGATAGGAGATAACAAAGACTGTTGGTTAAGTAAAGCAATTTCAAATCTCCACTATTTCTGAGGAGAATTTTACGCAGAGAAATAATCTACTTCAATTATTTTTCTATTGGTAATATAAACAAGTCAAAGGAATGAATGTCTCACAGATGGTTCCATTCATCCCTCCCTCAATCATATGCACACAAACAAAAGCTCAACTCACATATGCAATGTAATATTTAGTCGATGCAAGAGCAATTTCAACCACGAACTGACGTAGACTGAAGAGCCTGTGTTAACCTGAAATACTGATTTCGAACTAGTTCTTTACTAACACAGCATCCTTAATAATCCACACCATCGACTTACAACCTTCAAGTCGCTTGAAGAACACCCCATAGTTTCTGGTAATAGGATTTCAGTCATCTGGCTGAATGAATGTCATCCTCCTAACTACACAAACTGAAACACTTACCATCAATTACTTAAAAAGTTGCAAGTTCGTAGTGTTAGAATATTTCTACTGAGAAATAATCAGCTGTCCACAAGTCCGATCCTTACCGATAAGTACTAAAAAGCACGAAGTCTAACTCCACAGCTTCCTACCGACTGACTCCCACTATCTAACATAAAAATGCAGTCAACCGTAATATAGCATCTCTTCGCTTAGTATCCACATTACAGACATCAGTCAGATAAGTGAAAAAACGGCTAAAGCATGGTACTAATATCCGCCGTGGAACTGATATTAAAGCAGTAACTGACACGGCAACCATAGAATGAATCACTTTATCACAGTAGCTCCATTAGATGTAGGCATAATATCGAAAAAACACATGAACTGGTCAATATATTCACTTTCATAGCTTCACACCGATTCAATATAAAAGAAATCTGGTCAAATGCCTGCGTCACAGAATAAGAAACATTTGCTCTTATGACTGTATGGAAAAAATGAATAAACTGAAGATAACATTGCAGCAAAATGGTTGTCCACTAAACTTCATTAGTAAGCACATGTCGAAATCTAGAGAGAAGATAAAGAAAGACAGTGTTACTAAGAAGCCTATATATCTCTGACTAAGTTTCAAAGGTGGCATTGCCGTGGATATCTTAGCACATCGATTCAGTAGATCAGTAGAATAGACATTCAACGCAGCGAAACTTTTTGTCAGCTCCTCAACCAAACCATTACGGACACAGCAAATCAAGGATAAGTTACCTATGATGACCACTTCAATGTGGATTCATGAGTTCAGCTGCTCTTGTGGAGCTAGTTATATAGGCCGCACTCAAAGGGCTCTGTCCATGCTCCTTCGTGAACACGTGTCACCTTGGTTGGGGGAAAAGAATGATAAAGACCATCAACAGTGCAATCCTCTCACACCTTGTAGATACCGGACATCAGATTAAGGTAGACCACACCTTTTCTGTGATATACAGTGTCCCTAAAGGTGCACAGTTTCGAATCTTATCCATAGCCAAAGCCATGGGGATCAACGCAAGGAAACCAAACCTATATATTCAGAAGAAATATGTACATCCACCTTGTTTACCTTGGCCCACAACAGGGTTGACACGTTCTTTATGAACTTTCCTACCACAAATTGCACATTTTAACCTCCTATCCCTTGCCATTACTTTGATGAACATTCATTTTCTTATGTCACTAGTTTTATGCCCTTCTCTATTCATAACACAACCGGCAGTCATTTTCAGCCGTGACGTAATACTTCACATTTGTTATTCTCTATTTCGTCATAGTATTCATATGATTTTCATCCCACCTGAATATAACTCTTTACTACATAATTACTATTTGACCCTTACCAAATAGACACACATTCATACACCAATAAGCGTATATAAATGAATCATTATGTATGAATTTTGTCTCTTCATTTCGTAATTGTACTTTCAATAGTAATTTAATTGCACAACTAACACACGAGACTAATAACAATCCCACCATTCCATTCCATTTGATCTCCATTCACCACGTGTAACACTGGTTTTTTCAATAATTGAACATCATGCCTTCTTTTGACTATTGCATTTCACTTATTCTAATGGACTTATAAATGTACAGCCTGAAGAAAAAGTTATCGGAAAGAACTGATCACTTAAATTACTCTTGTTCAGAATAAGTGAAATAGTGTACTTAACTTAAAGATTTTAAGGACTTTATTTATTTTGAACCTCATCTGATAACTAGTTCACTAGTTACTAGCCAATCCTAAGACTGGATAAAGAGGGAAGGTTGAGCATACAGCTAGCAAACCTACACCAAAAAACCAATCCAATCGCTAAACAAAACTTCAAAGCACAAACAAAATGTAAAACATAAAAATAAACTTATTCCTCACTGGAATCGGAGAAACGAAATGATGCCGGTTGGTGAAAGCATTCACGAAGACAATTGACCGATGTGTCTACTCTACTCTCCATGAAAGCAAAAGTAAGCATACGGACATGGAATATTTGCATCATATTTCAATCTAACAAGGCTGCTCAGACCGCAAACGAGATGAGAAAGTATAGCATTGAAGTGCTAGGAATCTGCAAAAGCAGATGGAATGGAAGTGGAATCTCCAAACTGTCAACTGGAGAGTCAATAATCTACTCCAATGTTGTCACCCAGACGACAACCACAAGCACACCCAGTTTTCGAGTGGCTATCGTGATGTCCCCTACTGGACACACGATCAGGTGAAGAAGGGGAGCAAATGTAGGTTCACACCACTCACTATCTAGTGTGAGGAACCTACCTTCAAAATCAAGTTGAAAGCCTTCAGAGAAGTTGGTGGTAGACCACGGTTCAAGTTGAGCACCCAGAATAGAAACTGAACTGAGGGACGACACTACAAAGGACATCTTTGCGTCAGTCAGTCATCAGGACAAAATGGGAGACATTGAGCAACATCCCCAAAGGAACCTGTGTGGAAGAACACTGGAACTCTATGAAGGCTATGTGGAAGGATACCTACATAACTGTATTAGGAAGGAGGAAGAAATAGGACAGGGAATGGATCTCGGCAGTCACATGGAAGCTGATAGAGCAGGAAGAGGAAGACGGTGAAGGTGAAGCAGAAGATGAAACAGTGCAGTGCAGTGCAGTGCAGTGCAGTGCAGGGATGAAAAACTAGAAGAGGAACTGAACACAACGTATAAAACACTACACTGGACAAAAAAGTGAAGAAGAGTGCACGGAAAGACAAAAGACACTTTTCGACACATCGACAAGCGAAGCAGAACAGGCTACAGGTAGGAGAGACAGAGACCTGACAACAATATATCAAATAACCAGGTTACTATCTAGGAGGGGAGAGATCAACTCAGATGAAACCAATGAAATATAGTGAGGGAAAGAGTAGAAGCAAAGGAAACAATGGACCGACCATTTCAAAAAACTCTTGAATCGACCACCACCACATGCAGCTCGTCTAGAAATATCACCAGCAGCCCAGCCACAGAATTAGCAGTGAACACAAGCCCTCCGACAAAACCCGAAGTCCTGAACGCCATAAAGTTGCTGAAATCCGGGAAAGCAGTAGGACCAGAGCGAAGTCCTCCAGAAGCACTGAAAACAAATGCAGACACATCAGCAACGGACATGCTCACATCACTGTCGCAGAAGGTTTGGAAGGAAAAAAGAAAGAAAGAAAGAAAGGAAAGGTACCTGCCCACTAATTGGAAGAAGGGCTACCTTGTCAAACTTCCAAAGACGGGAGATCTAAGTCTTCGCAAGAACTAGCGTGGAATCACACTCCACTCCTGTCCACACCAGGCAAAATATTAAGCCGCATCATTCTAGACAGACTAAAACATGCGTTGGATTCAAAATATGACCGAAACAGGCTGGCTGACTTCAGGAAAAACAAATCATGTGCGGATCAAATTGTAATGCTACGCTACGCATCATCAGAGAACAGAGCATAGAATGGCAGTCAACTGTACCTGTACCTCAACTTCATCGATTTTGAAGAGGCCTTGGACAGCGTCGATAACGCCGAGAAGTAATTTGGCAGGCAGCTGCTTCAATACTATGGTTTGAGTGCCACAAACATTGACCAACCTCATTAGACAGTTACAGCTATATGAGGATGCTACATGGCAAGTAATTCCCAATGGAAAGATCAGTGATGCCTTTGAAGTGAAGACAGGAGTAAGACAAAACAAGGCTGCCGCCTACTATTATCACCGATGATCATCTTGGCTGTGGTCAACTGGATCATGCAGCGAACCGTGAGGAGCTGCGAGAATATAGGCATTTACTGTTTGACAGACGAAAATACCTAAGAAGAAGATCTAGATTTCACCAATGATGATTTATGTCCAATGTCACGCAAGCTCGAAGATCTACAGGTGAAAACCAACAAGTTGGCGGAAGAGGCGATGCAGTGAAGGAAGACGTGACTTCCTTCAGGTGAACGTAGAGAAGACAGAGATGATGGAGATACCTAACCAACAACAGCAACAACGACAACAAGCACCAATCAACGTCAACGGGAGAAACCTAAAGGAAGTAGTCTCTTTCACCTACCCATCTGCCTAGGCAGCATTGTTTCAACCACAGGTGGCACAGATGAGGACGTCAAAGCGAGCCAGAGTCGGAAACACAGCAAGACGTCTTCATTCATCAATCTGAAATCAGTGTGTAGGTCTACAGCACTCCACTGAGCCTAAAGCGAGAACAAGATCCGGAGTTTCAACACTAATCCAATCAAGTAAATCAGTGCTTCTATGTGATGGTCGAGAGACTTGGTGCGTCACGAAAAGCATTTCCAAGAAACTACAGAAATTCATCAACAGCTGCCACCTACACTCACTTGATACTGAATAACAATAATAATGATAATAATACAGAATAATAAGAATAAGCAGCAAGAAAATCTGGCTGGCTGGCAACGAAACAACGAAGCAAGAACCCATCGCCCAACAAATGTGCAGAATAAAGTGGAGATGGATTGGTTTGGGCATACACTGAGAAGAGCGATTGGGGACATCATGCGTCAGTCTATGCCCTCGAGTGGAACCCATATGGGAAACGACGAGTTTGGGGTTGGAGGTTGACATGGGGGAAATGGCGTGAGGAGGAAATGAAGGGTTGTGGGCAGTCGTGGTGCCAGGTTGGGAAGACTGGAGAGAAGAGAGTGAAATGGTGATGTGCTGCTGAAGCCGGATGTTCCACTAAGAAACCAAAAGAAAAAATTAATATATTTGTTTTGAGTGTGGTCGAAGTAAGGGAATACTGGTCAGTGTAGGCGTTTTGATTGGTGATAATTCACAACCATTCAACACTTAGCGAAGTCCACAAACGTTTCGACTTACGAGTTAGTCGATATACGTTTTGCAATAAAGAAGAGAATGTGTGGCATTAAAATAGCCATACAGTTGGTTGTACTAACTGACGTCATCACAACCTCATCGGATAGATTTTAGTATTCAGTGGACAAATTTAAGTTTTGCATAAGTTTTTGTAGGTGGCGCTAAGTATGCAATATATATGAATCTTCTTTTCAGTATTTGATATCATCACTTCTTCCAAGATTGTAGATATGCCTTTTCAATGACTTACTTGAACTCTAAAAACTAATTTAAACAAACTTTTTAAGCAGTTATTACCCTCTGACTGCGAAGCTATGTTTAGTATTGTTTATTGATGATTGTACTTTCCTACTGCATATGTAGGCACATCCAGCTAATGAGTTCTCAAATGGAAAGAAACGCGCTACCTGGATTTCACTACTAGCCGCCAAGCAAACTACAGTATAACGATTATCCGGGGAGTATCGAAGCATCAATATACAAGCCTCTCTGCCAACAGAGGTCGAGTAGTCCGACCCAGCATAGCAACAGGAGATTCCTGGCACGTATCAATAGACAAAAACTCATACCTGTTGCACAAGAGGTGGTTCTCGTGCCCGAATGGCCTAGAGGATAACTCCTTGGCGTCTGAAGCAGCGGATACTGAGTATGAGTCTCAGAGGGGTGCAGGTACATCCAGTTGATTAGTTCTAAATGGGATTCCACTGCTGGAGGCCAAGCAAACTACAATATATTTCACAATGTTTCAAAAAACCAATTCTACAACACACAGATTTGAAATCTTTGAAAATCTAAGTGAACATAGATGAATTCGTATGAGACAGAGACAAGAGTCGTCTGGTGTCACAGGGAACAAGCTAACTCCTATCACAATAAGTCATCCAATGTATCCATCGTATGTTACACTGGTTCAGGAACTCATAATGTCATCCATTACTACGACCGTAATCACATTGACATTCACAGAAATCCATGATATAGGCACATTAACTTATCCATAAGGAATACCAACTTTGTCAGAGTATCCTGAATGAATATATTGGTTCTGAATACAATTAAAAGTGCATATCTCTTTGTCAGTCAACCATGTCCTAGCTACAGGATTAAGCTGAATTCAAGACACCCAACTGGTGTACACACAAAGAGATCAATAAAATTATTTTATGGAAGTAAAGATTCACTTATGTGTGTGTGTGTGTGCACTTCTCAAGGTCACTCTAGTTTGAATGATAATCAGAGTACAAATGAAACTCCAATATATAGTTTGTCACTGTGATTGATTTTCCGGTGAAACGGCTGTTCTCTCTCTCGCTCTTATCAACAGTGCACAGTTGACTTGACATGATCAAAAGTATAAAATTGAAATATTTTTTTTAAAAAAAAGCGGAAAACTACCATGAATTTACATGTCATTAGTGGTAGTATGCACTACTTTAAGTAGTATGAAGGCTGGCGATGGCAACTCAAATAGCATAATTGTGTGTAAACACGGTTTTCATAGAATAATGTCAACCTGTGCCTGACTATAAAGTGTATTTACCAAGTGCACCATTAACTTCTTTCATATTTTTTGAAAAAAAAGTCACTTTTGAAATGCATGGACAAGATAATAGGCCTGCTCATGGCATAAAGTAGAGCAGCTCATAATTCACCGGAAAAAATCCCCATGACCATTCAGAAGACATTTGAGAATGAACGTAGAATTACTTTTCAGTAGCTTCTTCGGGTTCTACAGTTACATATCCATTCTGTGTACTTCTGCGTTGGAAATAATGGGATAATGCTGTCATTTCCTCGGTGGTGACTGGCAGGGGAATCCAGGAATAGAATTCCATCCCATTTAGGACTCGTCGTAGGACGAGACATGCGTCGTGGGTTCCAATCCTAACCACTATCCATGACTAATGTCAAACTAAAGTACCCGAAATATCGAGGAATCTTCACAGAAGCCCATATGCCAAAAGTGAACGATCAGTCCGGTTCAGGCAATAAGGAAAGATTACAAGTCTTAATATTTAAACTACAACTTGACGGTGCTCACCATGATTCATTTACAACCCTTAGTACTGTCACACGTCTTCGTCATCCTGGAAAACGTCAATCAAGCAGCTCCTTGCAAACAGTCAAACTGACGGATTCATATAAACTGCAAAGTTAGTCAGTCTGTCCAAAGTATAACAAGCTAATGTTTGAAGTGATTAGTTGATGAGTTCCATATAGGCCGAAACACAAGTGTTCGACTTCACATGAAACCACTATTCACCTTCATTATCATACCTGGTGATCGAATCCAACTAAATCAACATAATTCTGATGTTGACTGATGAGTGACAGCAGATGAAAACCTGGGTTAGGGCGAGATTTGACCTAGTAGCCTCTGGGTTAGTGCCTGGTGCACTACCAACTAAGCTACAGGAATCAACTATCGACCACTTTTTAATATGATTGCAGACAGCGGAAACGATAGGAAATTGTACGTAATCACTTCACTCTTCACAAGATGAGATTTACAGCAGATTTCGAAGTAATTTATTCAGTCGCCATCTCACCAACTACATATCGAAATATACTAATAACACTTGGTGATCAATGAAAATCGATCTACTAATGATGATAATAATATAAAGTTGTAGTGTAGTGGGCGTTGCTTATCAGAATGGATATAAGTGGTATGTGTTGAGATAGCGGCAGAAATCATAGGTAATTACCACTAATGGGTAAAGATTTTGCCAAGAGAAACGCAAGAGATAATGTGGGCATATTAAGAGCAAATCAAGATAGAAGTAGAAAAGGAAATGACGCACATTATACAAATGACTCTCTTAGTGCAAAGTGTACCATATCTAACGACTACTGTACCACATGTTAATAATACACATTCCTTGCTTCATCTTTCTTCTCGTTTCCTTCAGCAGTATGATAAGAATTTACAAATTTGAATTTAAAATAATCTATTTAGGCTTTAAGTTCTTCAAATGTTTTCACTGGAGTCTTTGGTTTTTACTCCCGTTCATTCACAGAGGCGAACGGATCAGCCTCTTTCCCAGTTGGTAGAACATTGAGCTGCTAACCGAGAAGTCGCTACTTTGAATTCTACCAAAGTCCAAGTTTTCATCCCACATGCAATCATCCCCTAGTGTTGGTAAAACAAGTTTACCAAACCACGGCAGATAATCAAACTGATACTCTTCCTTATCTCTACAACGGTTACATAAATTTCTCAGTATTACCAGCCGACTACTGAATACATTTACAGTTATTCGAATACACATGACGAATATCTTGGATGGATAGTGAATGAAAGAGAAAGTTCATTTCACATAACAGTGCATCGTTCCTGGTTACTAAGGCACAGTTATGAAAACCATTTGCCGTAGATAAATAAACGGAACAGCATCTACTCCACAGATTAGTCAAAAGATTACAAACATTCTCAACCAGTCAGATTTAATTTGGGGGTTCAGAAGGATTTTATTGATTTCAGGTTAGCATTAATCGTCGGTTGACATCAGTTGGAGAACCACCGAACGAGCACTTGAAACCTGTTTCGTTCTAATGTGGAACTCTTCAGTAGTGTATAGTCATCACCCCACCGGGATTGAATCCAAGACCTTCAGGTTCCGTGGCCAGCACATTACCATTGAGCGATTGGGTTAGGGTCTAATGATCCACATTTCCTACTTCTGTCAGTTCATGATATAGCGCGACCTTCATCCAATGCCGTCGTTGAGTAACTGTCCTCGTTTTCGACTTCGCTGACCCCACTGGTCACTTCTCATTACAACTTCAGGGATCACCTCCCAAAGCTAGTCACCAATGAACACTAGATGCATTCAGTTTGAGCGGATTTATTTATTGATTTCAAGTCAGTATTGATTACTGACTGATTTCGGTTGAAGAACCATTGAAAACCTGAGCTGGAAGTCATGCTATGTTATTGGTTGACACAAGTCGGAAAATGTGGGTTGTTGGATTCCAAACCCGTGGCTCAGTGTAACTCACTCACGGGAGAGCCTATAGGTACTGGGTCCAATCCCTACCAGAATGGTGGATGCGCTGTAATGAGAGGTTCCGTACTCCGACGAAACAGCTATCCAGTGTTCCCAGGATTCCTTCAACGGTTCTCCAACTGATGTTAGTCCATGATGAATACCTACCTGAAATCAATAAATCAATCCCCATAAACCTCAAAATAGAGTTAATCTAGTGCCGATTGGTGACTAGTGTCGAGACATGATTCCGGAAGTTTCAATGAGAAGTCGTGACCGGTGGTGCCAACCAAGTCAAATATGTAGGTGGTTACTCAACGACGACATAGGATGGGGGTTGTGCTATATCGTGGACTGATAGACGTAGGAAATATGGACCACTGAACCCCAACCCAGTAGCTCAATGGTAATGTGCTGGCCACGGAACCTGGAGGTTCTGGGTTCGATCCCAAGAGGGCGGGGTCGTAGATGCGCACTGCTGGAGAATCCCATACTAGGACGAAACACGTGGCCAGTACCCCAATGTCTACTGCAATAGTTCTCTGACAGATGTCAGTCCATAATGAATACCAACCTGAAATCAACGAATCAATCCACACAAACCTTCAAACTGAACAAAACGCTTAGCTTGATGAAAGTCAAATCAGTACTAGACACTCCCGTAAAGAATTTGTAAGTTATCAGCTGTCCATCACAAGAATATTGCGTGAAAATAATACTCGATAGAAGTTCTGAAGAGAAAAACTATACCATACTATGCCGAACAAGCAGTGTGACAAGCCAACAATTTTATACCTTCCCACACGTTGCAAAATAAAACACCACTGAATATAAAAGTGTTGCTGAGATCCAACGTTTTGTTATTCCCTCTTCTTCATGATTCGATTAGGAGAAAAGAAAACACACACACACACACACGGAAAACATAAGCCAAATAAGAGAACTATTAATCTAATGTAAACAAAGGAATAATATCTAACGGCTTCTTCAAGTTGATGTTCTTCGAGAAAACAAACTGGCGTCAAAAAAAGAGAAATCTATTTCCACTTTTTTTCTTTTTCAGACCAACACATATTTTTCAGTGTTTACACAGTTAAAGAAACGAGTCATTATGGTGAAACATTGTGCTTGTGTATACATTTTTAAAAATAGTGGATTTCATGACGTAGATGATTCATTCAAAATACTGATTATTGTTCATTGTCAAACTTAATTCATAACTGTCCCCATCCCATGACCCAAAATCAATAAATCAGGTCAGGGCAAGCATTCAGTTAGATTTCTTTAAGCTGCAATTTTGAGATTTGTGGGGATTGATTTATTGATTTCATGTTGGTATTCAACACTGACTGATATCAGTCAGAGAACTGCTGAAGGAGACCTAGGAGCAGTGAACAGCTGTTTCGTTCCAGTAGGGGACTCCTCAGCAGTGCGCACCCATGACCCCATCAGAAGTCGAACCCAGGGCCCTTAGGTTCCGCGGCCAACGTGTTAGCACTGAGCCATAGAGTGAACTCCATCCAATCCCATTATTAAATACCTGTCCTGACGTCTTACCCAGTTTTTCCGCACCAGTCACAACTTCTCATTAGAACTTCAAGAAACTCATCTTGAAGAAAGTTTCTAGTGAGCACTATACAATAATATACTTTAAGTTAGTGAAAACTTTATTGGCTTCAAGTTGGCAGTCAGTATGGACTTAAATTAGCTGGAGAACCATTGAAAACCTGAGAGAAGTGGACAACTGTTTCTCCCTAGAATAGGACTCAGCAGGGCACACCTAATTCTGTTAGTTATTTTAACCGATGATCAATTTTTGAATTAGTCTAACTTATCTCCAAGTGTAGCGTGAGTTGATGACATTCAAAATGGTTTGCTTACACTCGCTTACTTGTAATATCCCTTTGTTACACTCAGTCGAACTAATCGGACGCTGTTCGTAGATAGGTTCCTACGTGCATGTCATGATATTGCCTCAAGATTCATTACGTTGTAGTTTTCTTGCTTATGGCTAGCAGTGGAATCCAGGATGCGTGTTTTGTCCCACTTCAAACTCGGCAGCTGGATGCACCTATACCCCAGTAAGTAATGCCATCTCCAAAGGGATTTGAACCCAAAAATCAACACTTCCAATACCAGATAGGATACAGCTTTCCGGTAGTCTTTTCTTTGTTGGGATTCGATGTATGGAATATTCAGATTCACATTTATCGGTAAAATATCATCTCACTAGCCTGTTCTTCATCTACTTAGTAGAAGAGTTGTAAATTCCCACACAGAGATGTCTTGATTCGGGCATAAAAACTGTTTTAAGGTGAATGAGGACTTTAATTTTGAGGTAGTATTAATCACGGACTGATATCACCAGTTGAAGAACCATTGAAAACCTGGGGGCACTGAATAGCTATTTCGTCATCGTTTGGGATTCCTTATCAGAATACAATGGAATCTTCTCTCAATCAACCACTTTAGCAGTAAACTCATTCTTCATAAGAGACCATTAAAGAAAACTATCCTGAAGGAATTGCAAATTGTTGATTTTCAAAACCGAAATGAGCACTTCATTTTGGCATATCAGTTTCACTTTAAAAACAGTATAAATGTGAGGTTTGAGAGCTTGAAGTCTTTTCATTCAAAAACTTGATTTCGGAAAGAATATCTACATCAAGCGGTTCCCGTGAAACATGTTCACTCTCTCAAAAATGTATTAAATTTTGTCACAAAAGTGCCAGTAGAAATCTCGATCTCCGCATGTGACTTCAACAGAGGTGACTGCGTAATAGACTTACAGTATAGCTTAAAGCAGAGTCCTGAAAAGTGAGGAAGTTAATGAAAAAAAGCCTTCTGAAAAATTTGAGGATATCTATGATGCACTCCAGTGTTGTTAAATCAAATTATCACATGTGAACTGGCCTGTACTGATACCTGGTGGAAAAATTGGGAGTGAGGTGATTGAGTGAGTTGACCACTTCACTGTCTCAGGAAGTTGAATCACCTCTATTGGATCGGTGGTCAACTGAGTTGCAGCTCTCCAAAAATGGCTATCACCAAATTATATTACTTGCTCACCGGCTAGATATTCAGGTGCATACTAATAGTCGACTGTTCTGTACAGTGAATGTCTCTTTTTTACTCTATATCTCTGATGAATAAAGAGAGAAGAAGAGGGATATAAGAAAAGACTCTAGGGATTTGACCACCCTTGTATTCGTACCACTGGCCATCTTTCGTTGAGTTTTCACAAGAGTAACTCAGAGGCTAAACATAGTCTTGGAGGAATCAAGTAGATCATTTAGTGAGGTTGCAAACTTTGACCGATTGAGGCAGTTTTGACGTGTATCATACATGCTGGATCATCATTTGTCCCGATCTACTCTGTCAGCTAAACTAGTATAAGGCTGGTTGTATGAAAGCTAATGGTAGCCAGATTATGACGTGGCAGTATTCCATGAGGTCTTTGACTACTGACCTAAGCTGTGTAGAGAAATTTAGACTCCAAGGTCTTATTTCTCATTGCAACGGAAACCAATCGCTGGACTCTTTGAGTAGTACCATTCAGAATCAACCGCAGTAACATATATACATCAGCAACTTATTTTCGTCGTAATCTTCATATCACATTTCTTATTTGCTTTAAGCCCAACTGTACACCTAATCACTTTCAGTGACTCTTCATCAGATCACTACCATTCCTTTGACTTTGGTCTGATTGCTTTGCATTGTGATGTGCTAGTTTCGGGGAATCTGACAGTGACTTGAGGTCTCAAGCTGGTATTGTTTGACTGGATGAACGCACGCTTAATCTTAGTTTGTAGCCATCGACATCTTGTAGTACTGAAAATGGGACCATCTTGATCGTATTAACACCAAGTTATCGTCATGCTATTGGATTTGGAACTGATTCCTGATGTTCTTCTCGTAGTCAACAAGAGTCAGAGTGAATATTGATAAAAATCATCACAAAGATTTCCAGACAAGCTGCTGTTGCCCAGAGCCCAGCTCACACCTGTAAGGGGAGCATTTATCAGTCATCCAAAACTCCTTGAAGTTGAGGAAGCTATTTCAAACCTAAAATGCTGCAAAGCATCGGGACCTGAGGGTTTTCCACCAGGGAGGAAAATTATCGAGTAGAGTAACGGACTGACTGACTGACAGACGAAGTCAACCTAGAACCTCACATACAAGTACATCAGCTCAAGTTGCCATAATTCACAACGGTAAACAAAGAACAGGTGGATAGAAAAAGAATGATTTTAAAGCAGACAAAACTGTGTCATAGGATAAACAATCTGAAGATAACGGTTTGTGCAAACAATCAAGCTATAGATGTCAAGCAGTGAATACATCTGCATCATTGTCACCAATTTTCAGCCACATTACGGAGAGTCCTCAACCACTGATTCCTTTCGTCTCATGGACTCCAACCACACAGTCTACATCTCCTTACACGGCTTAAGCCAACAGTCAGGGACTTCATCGACTGGTGCTAGGTCTTGGTTTAGCCACCCTGAGCCCTTTTTCATCCTAATCCGAATTCCCCTTAGTATAGGATGTTGAGGTAGGTGGTGGCTGGGGATGCACAGTGCATGTTCAAGCCATCGGAGTCGACTAAGGTTCACAACCTCACCATCTGAGTTGCATTCCTTACCTAGTACTCTTCTTCTGACTTAAACATTGCTCACACAGTAATTCCAGCACACACAAACAATGCTACCAAGACACCTGTGATCAAAACCCTGTAACCGTTTCATGTCTTCTACTTTTAATGGCCATGACTCACAGCCTTATAACAGGGTAGAATGAACTTCAGTGCAGTATACTCGTCCTTTGATAGATAGCCGGGTATCCTTCCTACCCCACAGATGACGTAAGTTGGCAAATGTCAAACGGACCTCCTGTATCCAAACTGAGATTTCATCAGCAAACAGCCTATTTGGACTGATGCAGATCCCCAAGTAAGGGAAGTGGTCGACACATTGCACTACTTCACTCCCTGTTATTAAACTGGGAGTACCTGCAGCATCATCTTATATCTGATAGGTGCCATCAAAACGCATGCCAAATATACAAAGATTTCTGCTCAATGCGTTCAGAAGACCCTGCATTTTTTTGGTGTCTTCAGCTAGCAGAACAATATCGTCTGAATATTCCAAGTTAGCCAGATGGCCTCAAACATACCATAATATTATGTCCATGAGTATGTCTGTGATGAAGTTAAACCAGAAAGATGACGGTGGGCATCCCTGCCGGACACTACTAGTTGTTTTCAATTCACCTGACAAATCTCTATAAGCCCAGACATGACTGGGTGAGTTCGAGCAGAGAACTTTGATAAGCGTCATATACTTGCTCGGTACTCCCCTCACAGTCTGACAAGGCCACAACATCTCACGGTCGACTAAGTCGAATACCACCTTTACGTTAAGAAATGTGGCAAGTTTCAGCCGCCGGTAGGTATGGCTATGTTCCAGAATCTATCCGAGGGTGGAAATGTAATCGATACACCCTCGACCAGCTCTGAAACCTGACTGGCTTTCTTGGGTTTGTTGTTCTCGAGTGGAGCTCCAGTTGGACGTCAGATAACCATGGACGCTAGGATCTTGGGCACAATACTAGTCAAATTAATTCACCTTTGGTTGTCCCAAGAAACTTCTCTCGCTTCTTATAGACTGGGATGATCAGTAAAGTCACCACTCTGATGGGTCTACCTCTGATTCCCCATACACTATCTAGTACCTCCGTTAATCTTACCAGCAATTTCCCACCTCAATCCTTGAAAAACTTCAGGAGACAAACTGTCAAATCCTGCTGCATTGCATTGTTCAGGCTCGATACAGCTTTCTCAACTTAAAGGAGAGTTGGAGGACCGACATCTACGTACCCATTCAGGTCCAGATTGAATGCTGTTCGAGCGAAGCGTTGCTTTGAGTCGGTTGAGCTGGGGTTCAGAGTGTTCTTCGCAACATTCTAGCCACCTGTCCTGGGAGGTTATCAGCGTCCTGTCCTTCTCGATGATGGTTTCACTAACCATCGTCTTCTTCTTGCCAGTATCCCTAATAGCCTAAGTAGCTGCCAAGTGTTATCCAACACTGATGCCTTCTCCATCTCTCTCTTCCATCGCTCACCACTGCTCGCGATCGACGCGAAGACTGTTCGTCAATTTAATTCTAAGTTGTTTTTGCTCTTCTTAGTGGTCACAGCCAGCTGAAACCAGTCGCATCAGTCAGTTTGGATGACGTAGCGGAAATCCAGTAACGTTTGTTAACATTCGGACGTAGGTTAACGGTTGTCTTTACCGCTTTTCCTACAGTAGACTTAATGTCAGACCAGGTTTCCTCAGAGTGAGCATTTCTGTCATGTTCAGATAAATGCCTGGCTACCTCTTCTCTAAACTCAGGCTTGACGTTTTTATCTTCCAATCGACCTTAGACAGGATTTGCAGTCGCTTGTTTCCTGGGACCAGTAGGGCGTAGACGTACACGGGCCCATACTAGCGCGTGATCACAGAACACACTATTACTTCAGAAATAGCGACAATCCTCCACCGATCCTCTTCAAGGATGGTCTACAACAATGTAATCTATCTGTGTCCACCGTTAGTTTGATTTTGGCGGGTGCCATGTGAGACAATGTCTTTCCTTATGCTTAAAGTTAGTACAATACGGTGTATAGTAATCAGAAGTAATCCAGTTAGCCTGGTCCGAGCTGCTTACTCTTGCAGTCTAAAAGGAAAGAGAGAAATTTTCATGTGACAACCATAGACCGATAAGTTTAACTAACATCCTGTCCAAAATCCCAGAATACATGGCCTTGTGATACCTCATCTTGACTTGAGAACAACGAATTCGAGAAAACCACTCAGGTTTCAGACCTGAACGGGGATGACTTCATCTAATATTGACTAGTAGAAAAATTTCGGAACACAAGCGTACTTATCGGGGCTCATATTTCTTGACCTGAAGGAGGTTTCTGTATACGAAAACCAAGGGAGTGTTGCGACAGTGTCTGGATGTAGACGAAGTTTCCAGGAAGTATGTAGTACTTCTCATATCTCTCTAGTCGATATCACGTATCCATTTAACAGCTTATATGGAGTTGTCATGTGCAGCAACGAACCCATGATGTCAGCCAGAGACATCCACTGTCACCATTATTGCTTGACTTTGTTTTGCATGAGCTGACGGACGCAACCTTAGATACCTGTGATATTTCAAGGATTAACTTACTCCTAGGAGGACCCCTGGCTGGCTCGGAATGCATGGTGTATATTGTTTTGTTAGGCGAAGATGCTCACAAAATGCAGAGTACCTAACACCCTGAGTCGAGATGAGTGTATTTGACATGCATATTGTACCTGTTAGATGAAAGAGGATGATTCAAAACTGGTCTGCAGCTACAACCAGTTTAAGGATATGAAGTAAAAGGGTTGAATAAGTCAGGCGATTCACTTACTTGGGGAGGAATATCAACCTGAATGCGCTGATTGCTGACGGAATATCATCCCGGATATAAAAGATATGTTTGACATTTTTCAACTTACACCACCTGTTGCGCCAGCAAGAAATCCAACTACATTTTAAAAGACGAGTTAACTTCTCAGCAGTCAGATCTGATGCAGTATACGACTTTAAGGCATGAAAGTTGGAAGTAGAAGATATCAAGAGGTTACTTTTCGATTGAAAGTGTCTTCATAGCATAGCTCAGGTATGATGGTTCACCGTGGAGGCTAAACCAAGGGTACCAAGCATGGAATGGAAGTCAAGCAGTGACGATATGCAACGTGAACCACCGAAATAGATTGGAAATGTGTTGCAAATGCCGATTCAACGCCTGCTACAACGTATGGTGCTAGGAGAAGTTGGATTGTGTGGATTGTAGACTGCCTGGTTTGGGTTGTTTTGACGATAGGAATCAGTAGCCGGAGACCCTTTTTGACATGACTGAAAATCATTTACGATAAGATAAATGCATTCACCCTCTGAGTTCGTCTAAAATTTGAACATTTTCACTAACCCTGATGTTTAAATCCTTTCTCCTTCCGTGCATTTTTGTTGTCTTTGATATCAGTCTTCTTCCACTCACTTGTTCTTTGTATGCTGTTGTGAAATGTGGCAAGTTGAACCGATGCAGTTCTTTCAGAAATCCCACATTGATTTGTCCTATAATAAAGAAAGTTGTACTTATGAAAGGAATTATAGATTTGAAGCAGAAATCCACCAGACAGTTAACTTTTCTCGATAAGATATTTTATGTAAACTTTATAGACCAAAAACGTGGTCAGTTAGTGATGATAGCTTAGAGACGAAGAGTTAACTATCGTCTTTCATCTTTCAGTGAGTGGATTTTTCATTCTTATGCTACCTGATATGAAATCAGATCTAAAGATCAGTACGCCTAGATAGGTTGCGCTCACAAAATTATCAGTACAGATGACGTGATTCTATTGTCCACGCTTACTCAACTTGATGCAATGAGACAAAATCCGTAAGTGTAGAAGTGGTTACACAAGCTGCATCCCAAATAACACACAGCTGAAGCTAAAACTGTCTAACTGCCCCATTTTGCTTTGTCTTCATCATACTTCCACTTCATTGACAAATTTATCTGCACTCCTTATGACCTATTCATCGTTTTCTGTGAACTAAATCAGTTTTCATCTCTCACAACATTTCCAGAAACTCCCACTATACATATAACACAGATACAATGCTCTGATTTACCTGAAACCCGAGTTCAAACTCACATTGGAGTCTCAACGTCAACTTGCTACTGTCCATCAAAGATCCTCAAATCTTCGGTTATATTACAGCCAGTTCAGCGCTATGAGAACACAATAATATAGTAATAATCCAAATTCCTATCTTCAACGCATAAAACCTCTGTAAATTCATTTGACTTCAAATCCAAAATATTCACTGAAAAATTTAACGAAGATGAAATCATAATAATGTCACCACATGAATGCTCACATTTCAATCAATAAGACATTAGATATTATTGTTAGTTTATTCAATTACGGCACAAATTTGGCAGAAAAAATCTCCACTGAAAACTAATGATATTTTTAAACTATTGAAACTTCAATTAGAAACTTGTTGACTCAAATTTCTGGGATAAGTTCTACTGATAAACCAACTACATGGTGATGATTTCAGCTATATCATTCATGGTAACAGAACCTATACGTGAATAATTTTTAAAAAAGTGATTACAGTCTCTTACTAAAATTAAAAATTTGACAATTATATTTTGTTTCACGGTAGTATTTGTCACGGACCGACATCTGTCAGAGAACCAGTAAGAACCTGAGAGCAGTGGACAGCTGTTTTGTACTATTACCCGGAAGTAAACACTCACAACTGTCCCCCATCTCTTCCCACCATAAAGGATAGAACCAAAGACCTTCAGGTCTCACCCACAGCGAACATGCTAGTCCTTCATGGTTTGGAGTTTCCTACTTCTGTCAATTCGTGACATACAGTGGCTATCCACCAAGGTCTCTAGTTGGCAACTACTTTACTTCTGACTGGTTGACCCCACAGGTCATGGCTTTTGAGTAGAACTTCGGGATATCCATCTCGAAGCATGTCACTTACAAGCACTCTGAAATAATTTAGTTCAAGGTTAACAGGGATTTTAATTATTATCTCAAGATAGTACTCATCAAGGATTCATCGAGAATTGACAGAAGTAGGAACCTGTGGACCACTGAGCTGTGACTCAGTGACTCAATGGTTACCACGTTCTTCACGAGTCTTGAGGGCAGTTATTTCTATTCCTGTCGGAGTCAGGGGTACTTGCTGCTGAGGAGTTCCATACTAGGACGAAACAACTCTTCAGTGCTCTAAAGTTCCCACTGGTTCTCCAAATGATGTCACTCCATGATGAATACTATCTTCAAGTAAATAAAAGTGCCACAGACCTCAAACTAAATGTTATATTTTTAATAACATTTACGTGCAACGGTCTACGTTTGTTGTTACATCAATCAATAAGCCGTATCAAAACCCAATTGATCTTTCTTTATTCGATTGTTTTGTTAGGTTGAAGAGATGTGAAAATTTGAGTACGAAAATCTCCCACCAAATCTATACACTTAAACGAGGATTTGGATTTTATTCATCACATTGTACCATTTCAGAGAAATCAATTGTCTACTGTCTTCTACCGACAGTTTACACTTTGATAACTGGTTGAAAAGAAAAACCAACTGATGAATACAATGGAAGTCAGTAACTTTTCCAGAAAACTTCGCAAAATCGAAAAAATCTCAGAGTACAACAATAGTCATCTTGTGTACGTTATATGCTTCAGATGAGATTAGGAGGATGTTCAATAAATGCAACAGTAGGGTGTTCAGAAGAGTATCCAACAGACTGCAGAGCAGTTTAATCTACGCTGAGAAAAAGGTTCTCTAGGATTTACAGTATAATTCAGTTTATAAGATACAATGCTCAAACTAAGGTTAGAGTAAATAAGCACCCAAATGGATTCCATCCGATCTCCAAGAGATGTAGTGTATTCAAGAGAGCTACAAAACTCTTCAACCGTTACAACGGTGGACATAAAATCAATAAATTCACAAAAAATTGGTGAGAAAAATATGAGCAGTAGTAGTTACACAAGTATTAGTAATAATACTACTAGGAATAATGGAGGTAGTAGTAAAGGTGATAGAGGGGAGAGAGAATTCAAAGCTTCTACTATGTTACTACTCAAAAGAGGCGTGCCGGAAGTATTACGAAGACTTCTCAATAGGGCTGAGTTGGAGTGAGGTTTAAACTTAAAAACTCACTTAGAAACAAGGTGTGTAGCTCAAAAGATCCTATTAGCCCAATTAATCAGAATAATTTCGTTTACCAAAACTCTATCAATGATTGTGAGGTCAAATGCACAGGTGAAAGTAGTTGACCAAAGTTAACCAGGCTATCCGAGTACAAAAACCTAGCTAGATCAAAATTGGTAGACCCCAGTAAGATAAAAAATTCCAAAAAAGGGTCAGGCATACTTATACATGTAATTACAAAGGGCCACACAGTAGGATGGGACAAGGTGAAATTCCTTAAAACTAACCTAGTGGAGTTGAGGGAGAAATTGATAACTGAATCTTTTTTCATCGAATCAACACCTCATACATGCAACAGGTATGACTCAGCACCTGTTCCAGACACATGGAGAATTCTACTTCCCTTATCATAAAGAACTAAAAAGGATTATAACTGTATAAACAATGTTCGAAAGTTGTAGAGTTACCGGATATGAATATAGACAATAAATTACGTCCGAAACGTTATCCAGTAAATGATACCGCTGCTTCACTGAGATGTAAACAGACCTAAATGGAATACCAAGTTACTCTGACAAAACTGAAATAATTCAAAACAGCCTTAAAAGGTTACTGTCAGCATCTGATAGTAAAACGACTGTATACAAAAATGGGATCAGAAATGCTGCAAAATATGCGCTTGTTTATGAATAAGAGGAAAATAATTATTTTGTCAGTGAAAAAATATTTCTATTGTTGGTTCATGTGAACTTATTGATTTCGAAGTGATTTTATTGACGAACTGACATCAGTTGGAAGCATTGTGCAGTAGTTTCGTCTTAGTACGACGAAACGTATTAGATTTGTTGATTTGATTTATAACACACAGTGATATAGTATTATTTACTTGATGACGTTTCGAGTACAAATTATTATCGCACATGGTCATATCAGTATGATCACACTACCTTCGACAACTGATATTTATAGTCCAGTCACCTCATCTTATTTGTTTTCATTGGTAGCAAAATTTTCCATACATTTTGTGTAGGTGTTCGTCATTTCTATTATATGTATTGGCTGGCTGTTGATTCGATGAATGAAAACTCAGTAATCAATCTCGCCCAATCTCCAAGTATGCAGCTGAACTCGCCGTCATTATATGGGATTTGGAAGATTAAACTACATTGGGTTAATAGAGTCCTTATGCCGACAAAGTTTAATTATGAGCAAGTATCTAGATTTCAATGCTACCTTGTTCAGAATACTACGTAAATTTTCTCATAGGCCTTCCCTTTTTTTATTTATTATCTACCAAATAGGTTATCAGTGGAATATTGGAATTCAGCAGCACATCACCATTTCACTCTCTTCTCTCCAGTCTTCCCAACCTGGCACCACGACTGCCCACAACCCTTCATTTCCTCCTCACGCCATTTCCCCCATGTCAACCTCCAACCCCAAACTCGTCGTTTCCCATATGGGTTCCACTCGAGGGCATAGACTGACGCATGATGTCCCCAATCGCTCTTCTCAGTGTATGCCCAAACCAATCCATCTCCACTTTATTCTGCACATTTGTTGGGCGATGGGTTCTTGCTTCGTTGTTTCGTTGCCAGCCAGCCAGATTTTCTTGCTGCTTATTCTTATTATTCTGTATTATTATCATTATTATTGTTATTCAGTATCAAGTGAGTGTAGGTGGCAGCTGTTGATGAATTTCTGTAGTTTCTTGGAAATGCTTTTCGTGACGCACCAAGTCTCTCGACCATCACATAGAAGCACTGATTTACTTGATTGGATTAGTGTTGAAACTCCGGATCTTGTTCTCGCTTTAGGCTCAGTGGAGTGCTGTAGACCTACACACTGATTTCAGATTGATGAATGAAGACGTCTTGCTGTGTTTCCGACTCTGGCTCGCTTTGACGTCCTCATCTGTGCCACCTGTGGTTGAAACAATGCTGCCTAGGCAGATGGGTAGGTGAAAGAGACTACTTCCTTTAGGTTTCTCCCGTTGACGTTGATTGGTGCTTGTTGTCGTTGTTGCTGTTGTTGGTTAGGTATCTCCATCATCTCTGTCTTCTCTACGTTCACCTGAAGGAAGTCACGTCTTCCTTCACTGCATCGCCTCTTCCGCCAACTTGTTGGTTTTCACCTGTAGATCTTCGAGCTTGCGTGACATTGGACATAAATCATCATTGGTGAAATCTAGATCTTCTTCTTAGGTATTTTCGTCTGTCAAACAGTAAATGCCTATATTCTCGCAGCTCCTCACGGTTCGCTGCATGATCCAGTTGACCACAGCCAAGATGATCATCGGTGATAATAGTAGGCGGCAGCCTTGTTTTGTCTTACTCCTGTCTTCACTTCAAAGGCATCACTGATCTTTCCATTGGGAATTACTTGCCATGTAGCATCCTCATATAGCTGTAACTGTCTAATGAGGTTGGTCAATGTTTGTGGCACTCAAACCATAGTATTGAAGCAGCTGCCTGCCAAATTACTTCTCGGCGTTATCGACGCTGTCCAAGGCCTCTTCAAAATCGATGAAGTTGAGGTACAGGTACAGTTGACTGCCATTCTATGCTCTGTTCTCTGATGATGCGTAGCGTAGCATTACAATTTGATCCGCACATGATTTGTTTTTCCTGAAGTCAGCCAGCCTGTTTCGGTCATATTTTGAATCCAACGCATGTTTTAGTCTGTCTAGAATGATGCGGCTTAATATTTTGCCTGGTGTGGACAGGAGTGGAGTGTGATTCCACGCTAGTTCTTGCGAAGACTTAGATCTCCCGTCTTTGGAAGTTTGACAAGGTAGCCCTTCTTCCAATTAGTGGGCAGGTACCTTTCCTTTCTTTCTTTCTTTCTTTTTTCCTTCCAAACCTTCTGCGACAGTGATGTGAGCATGTCCGTTGCTGATGTGTCTGCATTTGTTTTCAGTGCTTCTGGAGGACTTCGCTCTGGTCCTACTGCTTTCCCGGATTTCAGCAACTTTATGGCGTTCAGGACTTCGCTTCTGTCTTTTGTGATTTTCAGGTTTCTCTGCCGAATATCACGCAGCCAACCATTGTGAATTGTGATCGGGGTGAAGTCTTATTTATTCCTTTTGTTTCCAATCTAGCTGCTTTGATGAATTCCCGGTGTCATTTGTTGGACACTTCCTGGGAATTGCTGATTAATTATGTACATCACTAGAACTGTGTGTCTCAGACAGCCATTTTTTTGACGACATGAATGTACTGCTGATTACTTCAAAAATCAGTGAACTAAACGCAGATAAGTGAATTCACCAAGATTTAGTGATTGTTTTTTACTGAAAGCGCAAGTTATATCAATCGATCCCTAGGTGAACAATTCGCTCGCACAATAATTCCAAAGTAATTAGCAACTGATTTTAAATGAAATTTTCCAAGGTGGTATTGTACATTTATAAGTTATAGGCTCAGCTGATTGAATTGATGTACATCCATATGATTGGGTGAAGGCATCACGTGTAATGAATCCGTGGATTTTAAAAAATGAATTCCAAGAGATATGGGTTAAGAAACCCACTGACAGTGTATAAACCATAAACGTAGCAGTATAAACAACTAGTAGTGTTTTGCAAGGATTATTTTTCAATAATCTGTCGATATAGCTGACATCGGTTGGCTGTTCTTTAAATTAAGATTTGCAGATGATGTTCTTTCTCGAACAGCTGTAAGAAACCAAAAAAGCAAAGATATTCTTATGCTTAGTATCATCGATGAAGCACTTACTGGTTTCTCACTGTTTAGGGCTTCATCGGTTACAAGGTTTATCCACAACGACGAGCGAAATCAAGTGAAGTACAGACGATAAGAAACTTTTCCTCCTACGAGTTCGCATCAAAGTATTTGACATTGTTTGAGAACTAACTTTAAATTATACTAGTGGACAACTTGAGTGATCAGAAACTATTCAGGCTGATCTGGAGATTTTGCCAGCCAGATCAAAGTGATCGAAACACCGGATGGCCATTTCACTCGTTTGGGGCTGAGGTAATTAATAGTGTACCCGGACCAATTCAGCTCATATAGACAGTCGAGTTGTTCGGGTAATTACTAGGCAGTTGGAAACGTACTTAACCATGGGAAATGTCAATATGGACCGTGAAATCTGCAAATAATTTATTAATTGGTTATCTCGTTTAAATGTAGATTGCCTACCACACCCAACAGGATCTATCTACCTAACCTGGCTAGTCTGTATTAGTTGGTACTCACAGTTTTCAAAACACAAAAACTGAAAGAATGAATACGTGAGATCTTGTTCGCACATTCGACTGGATTTCATGCAAACTAACACTAAAAATCTTATAGGTGTTAAACAGGCTGATAGTCTGACACCTAACTGACACCGGAGGTAAAGGAAACATAAAAAGCCAGTCAGTTATCAGATGACATCTTCAAAAGAAGTAAACTTGATGACAAGTGCAGTAAAGACGATATAGATGTCAATCTATGTTTGCTTTAGTAATGGTATTTTTCGAAATTGTGCTGTTCTTATTGACCGAATGAATTGTATTTATTTTAAAAGACATTTACTCAAGAAGTAATGTTTAACATTATACAGTATAGTTCTACTGAAGAGATTTTAATGACTTCTTACTGGTTTCCCTACGATTCATGGTCACCAAATAATGGCAACTCAGGTGAAACCAATTATCCCGCAAAATCTCGATTTCTTTTTCTTGAAAAACAGAGGCCGAAATAGGCAATTCGACTTGTTTATTCTAAGGAAATAAAGAAACCTAAGTGGCTATTTTAGTTGCTGCTTGGAGGGGGGGGGGGGAAAGAGTCCCTCCATTTTGATGGATTATAGTACGTTGTCCTCATCCAATTCACTTGAACATACATTTGACTCAGATGTGAATGAATAGTAGGAACAATAATATTGACTTTATTCCAAGCACTATATACGATACAGTATGCTATTCTCAGCATCTAACTCGAAGACGAATATTTTCAAACGAAATAGTCATTGCGTATGAATATTGTTAATAGTTCCAGTATTATAAGCAATAATGTGACACAGCTAGCTCATGTTAGAGATTAGCCTCCGATCTAAAATAAAGAATGAACAGAATGGCTAGCGTAATTTTCATTGTGGTGGTTCATCCAGCCGGAACAACGATCTGCAGGAAGATAAATATGATGTAGTCTTGAGCACTGAAAAGTCCAATTCCATTCTAACTTGACATTTTCTCCTCCTTTTGTAATTAGCTCAAGAACTGGATAGTTGAAAATGTTTTAAAAATGTGTAAGAGTATATGATACGTTCAGATGACTCATACCTGGATGACTAAAACAAATTTGAAGGAGAGAATTCGATGTATATGTTCGGTGGAAAATTTTGATAGTCCAAGATTCAGGCAGATCATCATTAGATGTGATGATACAAGCATAGTGAGGAATTAGTCTCTGTTTTAGATTGTACAATTGCAGTAGAAGCAAGAATGGTACTCAAAGGGTTCCAAAGTATAACTTATTTTGCGTTCACTTTAGTTCCTGACTCTTAGAGGTAGGTAAAGCCTGGCAAGTACAGAGATATTCAGAGATTGAGATCTGCAAAACAATCATGTTACAGTGTCAAGTCACGGCAATTTATTTGTCTTAAACAACTTATTCACAATTTTTAAGTCTAATTCGTGACTTGCTGTGGAATCTAGGACACGTGTTTCGTCATTCTCAGAGCTCGTCAGCCGGATGTACCTGAATCCATGTGAGTGATGTTGTTCCCTATGAGACTTGAAGCCAGCACCCATCACTTCAAGTGCCACATTGTTTTCCCCTAGGGTAACTGAGGCCTCGGTGGGGATAACGTTACTTACTAAGATATAGGTCAATCCAGCTGACAAGTCCCAAATAGGATGAAACGCGCATTCTGGACTTCACTCAACACTTCTCTTCTTCTCCTTTTCTTCAAAATATTCATCCGATCATTTCATTGCTAGCCAACTTGATAAACTAATCTAACAATTTCATCGACTTTTTATTGTGTTTACATCATCCTACATCTATGCTTTCCTTCTTTTATATTCAACAATCAATGCTTTCTTCTCAGTTTGCTAAAATTACGAGCATATGTCGGCTTTTTTGTTTTCGATCATGAACAATATTATTCTTATTCTAAGGTTTAATCAACACCAAAAAGAATCCTTGAAATAAGGAAGACTTGTATTCAGTTTTATGTTTGTTTGCTTCAACCTTTCAAGTAAGTTTCGTTGTTGTTTGCATTATTCCATCGCTGACTGGACCGAACTGCCATCTGGGTCTTGTGCGGAAGCCTTAATAATGCCTGTCGTTTCACTTTTGA
The DNA here is from genome assembly GCA_944470555.2 of Heterobilharzia americana. Classification (NCBI taxonomy): domain Eukaryota; kingdom Metazoa; phylum Platyhelminthes; class Trematoda; order Strigeidida; family Schistosomatidae; genus Heterobilharzia; species Heterobilharzia americana. The sequence goes on from OX104129.1 coordinate 13,057,168, forward strand.
TATTAATGGCGTATGGTGGCTCTCGTTTCGTCTTAGTTGGGACTTGTCAGCTGGATGTACTTGCCTCCCAGTGAGTGATGTTGTGCCCACTAAGACTCGGACCCGGGACGAATCGGTCCAAACAGCAAAGTGTTATCCACCAGGCCAATGATTCACGACAGCCACCTCTTGTGTGTAAGTTTTTGCCTGTATTATCCCATCGCTGACTGAACTGAATTAATTAATCTGTATTGGCATATGGACTCCAGTGCAGATGTCTAGATATTGTCTGTCGTTTCAATTTTATGGTAAAGATGGATAGAAACAGACGATCTTTCTGGATTCCCCTGCGAACCGCTATCCATCACTACCATCGAGTTAAGTGTTCATAGATGCAAACATTTCAGTTATTTGAACTATTATTCCCACCCCGTTAGGGCCACCATTAATATTACTATTTCAATTTCTCATTCATCATGGACTGACACTAGATGGAAGGTCGTTGAAAGACTGGGGGCACTTGACGGTTGTTTGGTTCCACTATGAGACTCCTCAGCAAAGCGCACCTATAAACCCTACAGAAACCGAAACCAGGATTTTCAAATTCCACAATCTGAGTGTTACCATCAAGGCACAGGATCACAATCTAAAGGGTCACATTTTCCTACTTTCATCAGTTGGTGAAACAGATCTTCATTATTTTTTATTGCTACTGTTAGTAAATTATCGATTACTTTTCTTGAAATCGCTAATTATGTTGATTTTACTTCATTTAAAGTCAAAAAATACAATAAAGCACTTTTTTGATGTGAATGTAATTAATTCATTTAGAAAATAATTTATTCACATGATTAATTATTATGATATGAATTTAAAACCAAAAGCAACAAAACAATTAATTATTTATTTTTCTCCAATTCCATGCATAATTTTCGAATTAAACAGTCATAAAAAAACACTTATGGTCGATTGCACCGTTTTGCAATGATAATCGGTTTTTTGTGCATCATCACTCACCTTGATACTGTACAAATATATATATATATATATATATATATATATATATATATATAGGCATCTTCCTGTGTATATGTGTGTACAGAAGTAATGAAATAAAGTGAACAAATAAACACTTTTAAAAGCAGTATTCATCATGGACTGACATCAACTCGAGAAACTTTGAAAAGATGGGAGCACTAGACATTTGTTTCGTCCTAGTATGAGACTAGTGAAGAATATTTATAGCTCAGGTGGATGGTTTAGGTTGTATTGTGCTCTCTGAGCTGGGTTGTTTAATCGTGAAGCTTTCATCGTCTTTCTAGACAGCGACATCATCAACACTAACTTCACTGTGAAGTGACCAGTCAGCATCTCTTTGTGAGTGATTCAGTAGCGTGCCTTGACGAAGTGGTCTGTGATTGGTTGTTATATCATTGACTGCATAGATTTTCCTGTTGGCTGTCCCTTTGCTTGACCTCTGACCTTTCTGTCGTTTATCATTTTTCTCATTGGTTGGTTGATTGGATCTATGTCTTTACGTTTACTGATTGCTGACTGAGCTGAATGTCAAGCTCCTAGGAATTCTGTGATACTTTTGTGTTTCCTCTCTCCGTCCAATATTTCCACATTATCGAAATTGAATTCATGTCCATAGTTGTTATCCACATGCATTGAAATGAGTGACGTTTAATGGCCAACTGGTGTTCATGTAGACGAAGGAGAAGAGAGGGACCACTTTGTCCAATGTACTATTGACTACAGTTATTACAGTTGATTTTGTGAATGCTGTTCGCTTTCTCTTCTTTGGTTGTTGCGTCCTTTGGTCTGCACAATAGTGTTTGGAGTGAGTTTGTTGGTTTATGAACCAGACCAATTCCAAGTGGTCTCAGTAATCTTGTCCTGATTTCTGATACATTCTTTATGTATGGTAGGATGGTGTGTTTGTTGATTTCTGTCAATGACTTTGTAGTTGATGTTACACGGGATAGGCATCTTCTGATAAGGTTTCGTGGGTAGCCGTTCTTCTTCAGGATGGACGAAGCAATTTTCTTCGTTTCTCCGTGAAGTTATTGTACTGCAGTGTGTACTCGCTCTTCTGAATTGAGTCTGTTAGCAACTGATTTTGTGCGTTGTTGGGTTGTTGCTACTATAGTTGAGCATTCGGTCAGTATGTGTTGGCTTCCTGTACACTTGGGTTTCCGGCTCTCCGGTATTTGTTCAACCGACTAGAACATCCAAGAATGGTAGTTGGTTGTTTGACTCCTTCTCCATTGTAAACTTGATGTCACTGAAAACATTGTTGATCGAACTGTGAGTGTTTTCTATATCATCTTTTTCAATGATGACATAAGTGTCGTCCACGTAGCGAATCCAGAATTTTTGTTTGATCACAGGTAGGATGATGGCTTCCGTTCTCTGCATCACTGCTTCTGCATTTAGTCCGGATATCGGTGATCCCACTGGAGTTCCTTTCATCTGTTTGTATATCTTGCCTTTGGAACTATGTTGTCAGACGAAGGTCTATGAGTTCCATCAGGCTAGAACATTTAAGTTCTGTGCGTTCTGAAAGGTTTGTGTCTTCATTGAGCAGGAGAGACATCGTTTCCTTGGCTATTTGGAGTTCGATGGATGTGTATAGTGCTGTGACATAGAAAGATACTACTAATTCGTCGTTTTCTATGTCAATACTTTTGATGTTTTCTAAGAATTCCATTGGTGACTTGATGGAATGTTCGTATGATTGAACGATGTGTTTCAGTTTTCTCGAAAGTTCTCTTGGTATGTTGTATGTTAGAGTTCCTGGGAGTGAGGCAATTGGTCGTAGAGGGATGTCTGGTTTGTGTACTTTCAGTCTGCCGTAGAACCGAGGAAGGACAGGTCCATTCGACTTCATTCTCCATCTGTCTTGCTTTGTTATTTCTTCTGCTTTGAAGATTTTCTTCAAGGTGTTATTGATCTGGTTGCTGAACTTCTAAATAGGGTTGGTTTCAAGTAGTTTATGACGTCATCTAGAAAGACGATGAAAGCTTCACGATTAAACAACCCAGCTCAGAGAACTCAATACAACCTAGTATATGAGTCTTCAGAAGCATATACGTATGACAGCCTGGGATTGAATTTCGAGACTTCAGGTTCCATGACCATAAGATTATCAGTGAGCCACTGGATAGGATCAGAATACTAAAATAAATTTTTTTCTAGGAAAGTGGAAAATAACAAAACAACTCGTGATAACTGACAAACCAATTACGAAAAAACATCCATGAACAACAAAACAACAAGAAAACATTTCCGGCAAGAAACACACCAAGATTGCGACATACGTTGTAAAATCTAGAAAAAATGAAAAATTGTGAGAATGAAGCATTCTGTCATTTCTAGATAAGGAAAGATGAATAAACAAGATAGTCATAGGTTGACAAGCGGTGCTTTTCTAACTTGTTTGTTTCCTTATAACCACATTCGGTGTGTTAATCCATGTGACAGATCTGTGTGTGTGTGGACGTGTAGTTTTTCTTATGGTCATATGTAACCTGTATTTGTATGCAAGTTAAATCAACCTAGCAAGATACAAGAAGAAAGTAGTGTGTAGTCTGGAACCCCTTTCAGTCACAGTCAAAATCCAGAGTGGATACTGATGACAATATTCTGAAAGACTGTCTGGAAAGATTGGTTAGTAACACATTTTTTTGCGGCAAACCTTAGAATAACATATCATAATCGCCAAGGAAAGGTTGCCGAAACTGACCAGCTCAATGTGCTTTTATTATTCATCTGCTCGTGTGGATCCAGTATCCAGGTCGTTTGTCTATGCCTATCCTTCACTGAACTCAAAACACATCTAATATGGCTTGGTAAAGAGTATTTCACATCATGTAGTCGGTGAGTGACATTCAGCTTCGAATACCTCATTCGTGATTAATTGCAAAATCCAACTGGGCCTTCTCAAACGTTTACCTTTGCATTTACTCATAGTTCGATGCTCGAGCTATGTATGCAAAAACAATTTGACAGATTGCTTTCGTTACCACGATCCCAATACCGTTAACTAATAAGGCATTTAAATATGCTGAACATTGATTACTCTCAGGTCAAGCTGTCTCATATGTCTCCAGTTTTATTTTAATCCTGTTTTATCAAAACGTTGCTGACCACTGCTATCATAATAACACTGATTTCACAAACACCTTCCGTATGTACCCATTTATTTCTATATAGTTGCAAACTATTTTACCCTGCCAACAAAACCATCTATCGATCTCTTAAGCACAACTCACCACCCCACCAGGGGTCAAACTTGAGACGTTTAGGTTTTACAATGGACTCGCTAACCATCCTGCCACTGCATCAGAGTTTAATGGACCACTGTTTCTTACTTCTGTCGATTTGCGATATAGCGCGACCATCATCCAAGGTCTTCAACTGGGATTTGTTCCACTTCCGACTGGTTGACACTACAGGTCACGGCTTTTCATTAGAACTTCGGGATATCCATCTTGAAGCATGTCGCGAATGAGCACTATACAGTAATGTAGTTTGAGGTCAATGTGGATGCAAATTAAAGATGTTGATAGATAATCGCACTATTATGCGGCTGAATGGTTAACAGTTTCACCACAAAACTTGAAGTTCCTGTATTGGATCCAAGTTGGGGTAGTGGGTATCAGTTGTTGGGAAGTCTCCTACTAGGACGAAACGGCTGTCCAGTTCTCCCAGGCTGTCAATGTTTCTCCGGCTGATCTCAGTCGGTGATGAATACTACCAAACAGTTTCAGTGATATTTGTTGCATACTCATAAGCATGGATTATATTTGAAATCCAATTATTTATTACTACTAGGTAGGATATTACCAAGGTTCAGAAAACTTTACCCTATTCCTGTCTCCATCATCATCAGTGGCTGCCTTATTAGCATCAAATAAGTGACAATGAGCAACTCTCAAATTGTACTTGCGATGCCAATAATCAACCTCTTTTATTTATTTTTCTAAGTTAAGGCCGCCGTCGGAACCATGATGTGCGTATGCATGATTAAGTTTCAGTTATTCATTTTTTTTGACAATCCTGTATTTTTTCCCCTTCGTTCGCAGGAATATCACCTAGTTGATATTAAAACTTTTCAAACTATCAAACCTCAACTTCATTTCCATATTCATAGAGTTGTTCTCAGAGTTTCACGACACTAGAAGAGCGAAAGTTTCCTCTCCGCATCTCACCATTCACTGGTTGAAACAAAGCTGTCCTCCAAAGTTGTATGAAGTACAACCCAGGAGTCCGGTTCACGTAATAAGGAAGACGTCCTATTTCATCAAATGTATTTACTTGAGGGTATTTCGAATTTTTCAGCGTCGTCGGACACATCTGATTACATCGATGCAGTCATGAGCAAATAATTGTGCTGGAAGCATCATCCTATATCATTGTATCGTACATGAAACCAATAAGTCTGTTGATCTCCGTTCTACCAGATTTCTTAGCTTCTAACTTCATATTAGATTGTTTATTGTGATGTAGAACACAGTGATACAGTATTCCCTACTGAAAGATGCTTTGAGCAGTATACAAGGAGAAAAGACCGTCAGTTTTGAGGTGACGAGCCTATTCACTAGTTAATCTAGAAATATGGCCCTTGAGGTACTCTGAAATGGTCTTACTCGTTGACAGAACTAGAGAGACGACTGAAAATATATCATAGTGGAGGAGTGTTTGTTGCCAACCTCGACAGTTTTCACATTCCAAGACAAAATATAAAGATAGGTAGAAAGAGTAGGGACAGAATCTCTGGTATCCCCAATCTTAGCAAATATATGTATGCACAGACGGAAAAAAATGGCATTAGAACCATTTAAACCCAGTCAAAAAGTGTATGATGGCGATATGTAGGTGACATATTCAGTGTGTTGAAATTAAAAGATATCTAGAGTTTTCTAATGCACATAGATACTTGATGGTAGATGTAATCCAATTTAATTATGAATTAGAAAATGAAGAAGGAGAATTTCCTATTTTACGTGGTAAAGAGAAGAGAGCATGGCGCATCTACTAAAAATTCAACTTCTGGAGTTCACTGAAAAGTCGATTATGACTGATAAAAGAAACAGGAATAATTTAGTGCTAATCATAGCATCTTTAGGAGGGGATTCAAATCTTCTCTTGTGCTATATAATGAAAGGACATCGGGAACTCTTGGTGATATTTTTCGTAATACTGGAATTAGAGTAGCACAGAAACCGGCAAACTCATCTACAGAAAACATTTTCCCCTAAAGTATCCAGTAGATGCAATGAAATAAGATAATTCAGTCTGTAAGATACCATTTATTTGGTATTTATGCATGAATGTTATCTACCCTATACCTAAACATTTTCGACCCTACTGGACCGGAGAAGTACAAGTATCAAACAAAAACAAATGATACCCATTACACAAATGGTGGCTGTCCCAGTGGCATAGTGGATAATGCCTTTCCGTTTGAAGCGATGGGTACTGGTTTCGAGCCATGAAAAGGAACAATATCAATCACCGGGCTGTATGTATATCCAGCTGACAAGTCTGAAGGGGGACGGGACGTGCCTCCTGGATTACACTTCCAGCTACAAAGCAGACAAATAGCAACTTGGTTTGGACATCCATAGGCCATCAGATATCTTGTGATGACTGTGAGGTCAGGTACATTGGTCCAGGCTAGCCGATCGGCGTCAGTTAGGACAGCATAGCACAAAAAATCCAGCGAACTACAGGATGATAAATCCTACTGAGATACATAATTTAGAGAGAAACTGGGCTAAGGCTCTGAATGTACTGATTCATTATCGTGCTAAAGGATAGGATACAGTAACAGATCCAAAATCCAAAATACCTAGAAAAAGGGACAGATTCACCGATTCAGCGCCTCACACATTCAATAGAAATGATTCAAACACATTTCAAACATTGGAAAATTCTTTTACCACTAAAACTTAATAATAAATAGCCACTGGACTGCAAAAATGTGAAGTTTGAAAGTCTTATGATAACTCGGATATGAAAATATATGCGGCAGTCTACTCGAAACGCCATCCATTAAATAATACTCTACAACTGTGTGCTTTATCATGTAGGCTAGTCTAATACGGAATCTATGCTCCACCACAGCATTCAAGTTAAATTTACCCTTTAATTAGAGATCAACCTCGCCTGGTTAACTAGTTCACTAGTTACTAGCCGGTCCTAAGCCCGGGTAAACAGGGAAGGTTGGGCACAGGGCTAGCAACCCTACACCGGAAAACAAATTTAACCGCTAAAGAAACTTCAAAGCACAAACAAAATATAAAAAATAAAAACAAAATTATTCCTCACTGGAATCGGAGAGGCGAAATGACGCCAGTTGGTGAAAGCCTTTGGGAAGCCAATTGGCCAATGTGTTTTCCCTCGAAGACAGCGAAAGTAAACGTGGGGATATGGAATGTCCGCACGATGTTTGAACCCAGCAAGGCAGCCCAGATTGCAAAAGAGATGAGAAGGTATCACATTGAAGTGCTTGGATTCTGCAAAAGCAGATGGAATGGAAGTGGAATCTCCAAACTGTCAACTGGAGAGTCAATAATCTACTCCAATGTTGTCACCCAGACGACAACCACAAGCACACCCAGTTTTCGAGTGGCTATCATGATGTCCCCATGAGTATCAAAGGCTCTCGTGCAGTAGAAGGCAGTCTCCTCCTGCAGGATCAGGATCATGACAGCAAGATTCAAGTCAAAAGGAAGGAAAGTCACAATCATACAATGTCAATGCTATGCTGTGCACCTACAAATAATGCAGATGAAGAGAAGAAGGAGGAATTCTACAGACAACTGCAATCAACACTGGACAAGACCTCAGTTGGCGATATCAAAATTCTAATGGTTGAGGTAACATGAATGCCAAACTGGGAGGGGACAACACAGGAAGAGAACTAACCATGGGTCGAGAAGCGCTCGGTGAGGTGATGAACAAGAGTGGAGAATTGTTTGCAGAATTCTGTGCATTCAACGATTTGGTGATTGCAATGAGGCAGTGTGTTGAAGCACAAGGATATCCACAAAGCGACATGCATTTCACCAGATACAAGGACACACTAAACATCAAATTGACTTTATCTCAATCTTAAGAAAATGGAGACGCAGTCAGCCTACATGACACAAGGTCAAGAAGAGGAGCAGATGTAGGTTCAGACTACTATCTAGTGCAAGGAGCCTCCCAAATCAAGTTGAAAGCCTTCGAAGAAGAAGCTGGTGATAGACCACAGTTTAAGTACAACACTCGGAAACTGAAGGACGAGACTACAGAGGAAACCTTCATGGCAGGCATCAAGACAAAATGGGAGATATCAAGGAACGTACCTGTCTATTGACTGAAGAAGGGTTACCTTGTCAAACTCGCAAAGAAGGGAGACCTCAGTGTTTGATACTCATCATAATAGAACAGAGTGTAGAATGGCAGTCAACTCAACTCTACCTCAACTTCATCGACTTTGAGAAGGCCTTCGAAAGCATCAACCGAGAAGCAGTTTGGTAGGGAGCTGCTTCAACACTATGGAATACCACCAACGTTTATCAACCTCATTCAACAGCTAGCTATATGAAGACGCCACATGCCAAGTAATTCACAATGAGAAGCTTAGTGATGCTTTTGAAGTGAAGACAGGAGTGAAACAAGGCTGCCTACTATCACCCATGATGTTTCTGATTGTAGTGGACTGGATCATGCAGCAAACAGTGAGGAGCGAGAAGAGTGGGATACGCTGGACTGTGGAAAAGAACCTCGAAGATCTGGATTTCGCCTGTGATGACTTGTGTCTGATGTCACATAAACTTGAAGATCTACAGGCGAAAACCAACAAGTTGACAGAAGAGGCAGCGAAAGGAGACGGGACATCAAGTGAATATAGAGAAGACAGAGGTGATGAAGATACCCAACCAACAACAAACTCCAATCACCATCAACAGGAGAAACCTAAAGGAAGTAGCCTCCTTCACTTATCTAGGCAGCACTGTCTCAACTACAGGCGGCGGCACAGACGAGGATGTCAAAGTCAGTCAGGATCGGAAAGACAGCAAGACAGGCTTTCATTAGCCTGAAACCAGTATGGAGATCTTCTGTACTCAGCATGTGGAACAAGATCCGGATTCTCAACACCAATACCAGTCAAGTCAGTGCTCCTGTATGGTTCAGAGACTTGGCGCGTTACGAAAGGGATTTCCAATAAACTACAGACATTCATCAACAGCTGCCTACACTGGCTCGATACTGAAGATCAGATGACCAGAATAATAAGAATAAGCAGCAAGGAGCTCTGGGAACGAACCAACCAAGAAGCTATCGCTGAACAAATATGTAGAAGGAAGTGGAGATGGATTGAATCGGCATACACTGAGAAGGCCGACTGTGGACATCACGCCCCAGGCCATGGCCTCGATTGGAACCCAGATGGGAAGCGACGAGTTGGGTGTTCGAGGTGAGGGTGACATGGAGGAGATCGTGCGAGGAGGAAATGAGAGCTTGTAGGCTGTCGTGTAGCCAGGTTCAAAAGATCTCAGAGAACAGAGGTCACTGGAGACGTGCTACTGAAGCCCTATGTTCCATTAGGAACCCAAGGGACTAATAATAATAAAAAACAAATTAGAGCTTACGTTTTACTGTTACACAGACATATGTAGTAGCCTTACCGTTATCGGGCATCAGGACATTGTGCCACTTTATGACACATAACTAACCATCAGCCCGTTCGGTAATAAGGCCTCTCTACACATGTCCATATAATTAACAGGAAGGTTCTAGAAAGTTGAAGTGCTTGTTGCTCTCGATGTCATCAACTCTCTCCATTCATTTTGACTAGTGGCAGCTTTTTGGAAGAAAACGTTACGGTTTACTATTCAACGAGGTCAATGCACAGAACATCATATCCATTCAGTCACAACGTCTATCTCGAAACTATACTTCTGGAAGAATCACCTATTCCACCATAACTAAGGCTAGCTATCAGTGGTTTGTGAACGCAGAATAACTGCACTGTGTAATTCATATCAAGAAGTATCTTCTTTTTCAAACAGGAAGTTATAATCTTCCTATTCTTTTATGCATTTCAGTGCACGATCAATTACAGCTCTTTCTTCTAGAAGCATACTGAATGCAGCTTGTTTTTGTTTCCCATCAGTCAGTGATATAAATCAATATTTCAGCCCCCAAAACCCTTGTAGACGAAAAACCTGGAATTTCGAACTTGTTACATATTTTACTTTCGATTTGATTGAAAGAGTGCCATTTTTAATGAATAACAGGTAAAGTTATGCCCTAAAGTTATACTAAGAACTTTATTGATTGGTACTCATAATTTCCCATTGCCATACGAAATCGGTTGGATTGACCTCTATTGGCTTATGGTCTTCTATATGAATGCCTTAATACCGCGTTTTGTTCTACTCAGAACTCATCAACTGGATGCGCATACGTCCCAGTGGGTGATGGTATTTCAACCAAAACTGAAATCCAGGACTTATCGCTTCAAACACCGAGTGCTATCCACTAGGTCACTGAGGCATGGCAGTTATCTTTTATGCAATGAGTATCAGTTTGTGTTTATCTATACTTGTAGTTTCGTGTCGCCACCAAGCGAATAACGATATAATAAATCTCTAGGGAATATCAAGGTATCCGTTTACGACCCCATACGCCGAGTGGTCGATCAATTCTACTCAGTATAACATGGCGAAGTTACACGTGCCAATAAATAATAACTGATTAGTGGCTCTCGTGACTTAACAGCTTAGTGGGTTTGAAGTAGTCGGTCCTCAGTACTAGCCCTGGCGGAAACAGCATCACTCACTCGAATGAAGCTTCGCTGTGCTATCGAATCCCAAGCAGAATAGAAAGTACCATGAGAATTTTGTTTAGTTAAGTAGTATGACGTAACTTGTAAAAATCAGTTGTCACGATATTTGTATCAGTTATTCATAACACGAATTAATCCCACATGCTATATGGAATGAATCAGTCGAAAATTTAACTGTGAATATGCGAAATCTGAAAGGCAGATGAATTCCCTAGCTACTGATTCATTTCTAATGGAGTCTTGCTATCTGTTTCAAATCATTTAACGTATGGAAATTTATTTCCCAAATGAAACTAGTCTGAATAAGAATTACCCATCAGGTGTGCCACATTTCTACGTCAAGTTATTTAGAAGTAAACAATTGTTACAAAAACTAACCAGGCATATTCACTTTGCTTGATAAATTGAAGTCACGTTATAATACAAAAGAGTTTGACTATCGCTAGATCTCTGTAGATATGCTTCACATAAGTATATTACCGCCTAACTTCCATTGTCAATAATAAAGCACATTTCACTTAGATTAGGGACGCTAGATAATGTTGCATATGTTTCAGTATATTTATTAACCATAGTTTTCCCAAATAGCGTGAAATCATGTGTAACCGTTAGATGGACGAGACTCTAGACCAGCCTTTTCTACTAACTATCGCATAGCCAGAAATATCCCGCATACACAAATACATATTTTCTACACCATATAATAATGGATATTACCCCTAGATTGGCTACAAAACGATTGGCATGCCAGACTAACACGCTCACGTAGTCAAACTTTGTGTCATGCATAACGGTAAACATAAATTACTCATTAAAATGTCATATTTCTTAAATGGGTTTGGTATGCGGTTACTACACCAATGACCAAAGCATGCAGCTATCGTGAATAAGATCACCGACTCAGGAAATTAATCATCTGAGGCCACTCAACTAACACAAAACTATTCATACTTTCAATAACACACAATCATGAATATCACTGGGTCACAGGAGAGTTGGTGAGCAATGCTGGTGTTCAGTAGCATATTCTGATCGAAAATTCTGAATAAAACTATACACTATAGCCAAATAGCTCGACATCTCTGTGGATTATATGTTCAGTATTCAATTTCCAGGGTTCATTAGCACAGGAAACAACTTAAAATGTATGTTTTTTACACTTGCCAGTCACAAATATCACAAATATCTCAAGAAAACGTATCAGCTTACCGAGAGTAAAATATTCGTGTAATCTACAGATAGAACGACCTGTTGAGGTTAAAATGAAAACTTGGGCTGCGGTGAGATTCAAACCAGCGGCCATCAGGTTTCCGACCTGCTACTCTACCAACTGAGCTGCGAGGTCCTACTGCTGACCAGATTTTTACTTCAAAGGTTTTGCCTGACTACCATATGAATTCGTGATGCGATATTACCGGCGGTCGCTTATTCGAATCCCTCCACGACCCAAATTTTTATTCCATCTTCAATCATCACCCAGTATCTGTACTACCCTTTTTAAAAGTTACGTTGTAAGAAGTTGAGCAGATGAATTGTTATCTTTTAAAACCGTATAGTTAGGAATGTGTACACTGCAAGTAGTTCACGGTTAACTGAGGTGTGTGCAAAATCGATTTCCTACAGGTTTCATGAAAACAAAACTTCATAAATGTACAGTGACGATTACAGAAGATAAATATTTAGGCTATTAAACGTAGTCTTGACTAAGAGTATCCTGGAAAACACCCTATCTGAATCTAGGTAAACAGAAACACTGAGGAACACTTATTTTTCAGGCATACGGAGTAAACACTTCTAACAGGAGTTGTGGTGAATATTTCCAGCTCACAATGTGGATATTCAGAGTGAATTGTTCTTTGGGCTAGGATTCTAGTTGGTAAACAAACAAATGAAGCTTTGATACTCTGACGACGAAGTCTAGCAAGTATGACACTGAAACAAGACTGATATTTAGTTGGCTAACATCACTGCTGAGACTGCTGGTCACATTAGGTGAGTAAAGGTAATTAAAGTGAAGTGCCCAGAGATAGGAAGTACACTTGCAATACTCTTTTAATGGTAAATAATTAGCCAAAATCAATAGCCTAGGGTTCGACGAGATTCAGCACTCATACTGGCTAGGATGAAGTCCCACTGTGAAGCATCTACACCATTTGGCACTCTTCGTGTTACACTGAGTTGCTCATATGTGATCTTCTGGTCAACTAGTCGGAACACTGGTATTTTAGCACAGTATGTCAAGTATACTGTTCCCATCCGGCCACACTATTATGTTTTTTCTTGGTCTCGCATTTGTGATTATTAAACAAGTACGTGGAATTCCTAAACTTTCTAAACAAGAACGCTTTACAATTTATCTGTTAACATACTTTTAATAACTTGACATCAGATATAATGATTAACACTTTATGATTTGACTATCTAAGATAGTCATAGTTTCGCAGACTAGTATTTGTACTGGGTGATGATTGAAGGTGAGATGAAAATCTGGACCACGGCGGATTCGAACCAGCGACCACGGGACCGGCAACCCACTGGTCGCTGGTAAAATAGAATTTCCGATATTATTGATGGATTGTGGCTAGCAGTGGGATCTGGGAATTGCTTCTCATCTTATTTGGGACTCATCAGCTAAATATATCCGCCTCCCGGTGAGCGATGTTTTCCCCAATATAGGTATAAAACTTAGGCACTGTGGCAGAATTAAATTCCATATTAGATTTGTTTATCTGATTTATAACACGCAGTGACCTAGTATTATTTACTTGATGACGTTCCGAGCATAAATTGTTGCTCATAATCATATCAGTGTCTTCCTTACTTAGACTCAAACCCGGGAAGAATCGATTGTAACATCAAAGGGTTAGGCGGTGGGTGACGATCACCACTTATTGTACGACGGGTACTGTCTTTTTCATGTTATCACTTGTATTATCCCGTCGTTGATGGCATCGAATTGTTCGGTCTCTATTAATATATGGGCTTCTGAGAGGAAGGTGCATCCAGTCGACGAGTCCCACATAGGATGAAACGTGAGTCCTGGATTCCACTGCCACCATCACTATCAAGGCATCCACACGGGAGCTTATATACCAATAGAAACCAATCAATTTGGTTCACTCAGCTACCGGATAATACAAGTAACAACATATGACACGGGCTGTCTACTAAGCCTCTCATAGTCAAGTCATTTTTGTGTATTTCTGGTTAGACTATCTGCGACTACGATGGGTTGTCAGACTACTATCTATGTAGAAGGCGAGTAACGGTAAGTGAGTCAGGAATCTGGTGTCTAGGTTACCGACCACGTGCTGTACATACTGACTGTTGGACTGCATGCGCTAAATTCAGTGATAATGTCAGTTATTTCGGTAAGGTCAAACTATTTTGAGCTGTAGCAAAATAGTCTAAGCAGCTGATCATAGCAAAGTCTTTCCCAACTTATGGACTATTGTATTCCTACCCAATGGTTGAATTATCACACGCTTGTCACGAGACCTAAGTACCCTGGACTCTATCACTCTTTGTTGGAGGGTCTACAGCGCTGAAGAGTTCCGGACTTAGATGACCCAGCTACCGAGTGCTACTGATGTCAACCTGTGATGAATACCACTTTAAAAGCTGATTTTATTTCTAACAAGTGACTGGTTTCTAGAATATGTTTTGCAGTAGATGAGGATAGAGCTTCGTCACCTACACTGTTCTTGTAGCCATTTTCGGTGAAACAGATATCCAGTTCTCTCAGCTATTCAGTGGTCCTGCAACTGGCAACAACCCGTCATATACACCGTCTTGAAATTGTATTGCTATTTCAAGACTGTAAGCAATTAACAAACACTCATAAATAGGCTTACTATGCGGTCTACATTCCTCTCAATAACCTCAGTGTGATCCAGTGTGGTGTTTCAAAGTTTCAATACTTTCATTTCACTGAAATCTTTAAAAATAATTGATAGTTCTCCTTTACTTCAGACCACTTTACTCGGTATTGCATATTGTTGTACATCGGAAGAACTTTCTTAAAATAGAAATGTGAAAACATGACTCAAATAGATGTTCAACTTGCAAACGGATTGTAGGTCGCTTGCAGCTCATTCTGGTCTTTCCAAAGGGGAGTAGTGTACCAGTTGCTTACCTATGACGTCGATAGGTTCTTCATTGGAAACCGCTCATCTTGGGCAGTGGGTTGAGGTGAACAACATAAAGACCCATATAACTACTCTGCTGTTAAAAATGTCCACTTTATGACCTACAGTTTAGTACCATGATCAAAGCCTGTTCCAGTAGACCGCATATGACTGGTGCTGCGACGAAATGTAACAACCATCTCATGTGTAGATTTATCTGATCTGGTTACCTAAATCTGAGAATCAGTATGACTGGTTCTAACTACTCATATTGTTCCATAGTATGCAAAGGTTATGTCTGATTTGGCCTTCAATGAATGGTGCGCAAAGTCAGGACTGACACTACAAACACTCAATAGTAAAAACAACACAGACTCATTTTGATGCAACACTGAGATCAAATAGCTTTTACCGAATCTTACCCTAAAGTTCTATGAAGTAGATAACGCGGTTTGATATAATATAATATCATAATTAGCTAAATAAATAGAAGAATCCTTGTTATTGTAAGTTTTATTACCTCAACTTGATATTTATCACGGACTGACATCATTTGAAGACCCGTTGGAGGCCGGAGAATTCTCAGTAGTTGGTTCTTCTCAGTATGAGGTTCCTCAGTGATGCGTACCTACCACCCCGGCAAGCGTGGGGCCCAGAACCTTCAAGTCTCTCGGCGATTACGTTCCCACTAAGCCACCGGGACACAATGGTTCACAATTTTCCTGATTCTTTCAATTCGTGATATACCGCGATTGGTTTCTAGTTCCATCGTTTAGTATCTGTCCTTACGTTTTACTTGTTCACCCTGCCGACCGCCACTTCCCACTTGAAATTTTCTTACTGAAGCAAAACGAAAATCTGTAATGATTTGCGTGATGTTGGCTAGCAATTGAATCCAGTTTAATTGTTTCCACCTGCTGAGGTTTCATCAGCCTAGTAATAAAAAGGAAAGTATGATACCCGTTTTACAAGAGATGACTTTCATAAATTATTAGTCTAGTGAACAGGAGTCTAGCACTCGTTGCAGCAGGTACCTGGTTCAAGTCTCAGCAAAAATACCATCAGTCACTGGGGACCAAAGATATTCAGTTGACGAGCCAATAAATAGGACGAAATATATATCCTGCATAACACTGTTAGCTATTACTATGTGAATTATTGCGTAATGAATCTTTGAACAGTATCCAGCCATTCGTATAACAATGTATATACCAAAAGAGACTGATTAATTTGGGCAAATATCTTTCCTCGCAGTTCAAGAGCAAGCTTATTTCCAATGTTGTACAAAAACGTCCCAAACATCTGAATACCCACTAAATCGTCACGAGTTTTAGCTATGTAACTCATCTAATTTATCACAACAAAAATTTTGTTGATTTTCGTGGTAATATGATTACAGTTTAGTTTAGGGGATCATTATAAAACCTTTTAACACACAAACACAAACAATAGAATTATGTAACTTGTAATTTCCACATTAGTACTATCGAAACACCTTGCAGTAAAGAAGGATAGTAGCTAGCAGTGGAATCCAGGATGCGCATTTCGTCCTGTTTGGGAATCGTCAGCTGGATGTGCCTGTCTCCTAGTGAGTGGTGTTGTTCCCGCCGGGATTCGGACTCGACAGCGATCGCCTCGAACGTCAGAGCGTTATCTACTACACCACAGAGCCACGATAGCCACTTTATAGTTTTAGTGCTCTTGCTTGTATTACATCGCCACTAACTGGACCGAATTGATCAGTCTCTGTTGACGTATGGGCTCCTGTGAGGATGCCTCGATATACCTGTGTTCTAGTTATGGTAAAATTACATCACTCACTGGGAGGGAGGTACATCCAGCTGACGATTCCCAAACAGGACGAAATGAGCATCCTGGATTCCACTGCTAGCCAATATTCATCATTACTATAACTAGAACACAGGTATATCGAGGCCTCCGCGCAGGAGCCCATATGCCAACAGAGATCGATCAATTCGGTCCAGTCAACGACGGTATAATACAAGCAAGAACACTGAAACAACTTACAGTTTTACAAAATCTTTTTCACTAACTGACTGTTGGCAAAGTGGAGTACCGAAAATTACTTCTTCTGAACAGTATGAAGCTAACGTAAAGCAATCATAACTGACTTCAGGGGGTAGAGAACCCTGAAAATTATTCACACGTATACTCAAGTTGTTTATTAATACATCTGGCTGACGAGTCCCAAATAAGACGAAACATACGTTCTGGGTTCCACTGGTAGTCGTCAAGTAAACTACAACATACTCAAGTTCTTTATGCAATTCAGCCAGTAGGTATATACAGTGAACCTCAAACTATTCAAACGGTTCCGATAATCAAATCATGGATTTCAGAAGGCTACAATTTTCCAAGAATTGAGTATTTGGAATGTGTTAATTCAGCGGTTAAGAACGGCAACAACTTCATCAGTTTCTAGGAGACTACTTAGAAGTCAGTAAAGCACAAGTGAGATCATATGATGTTAATAAAGATTCGAAACCACATTCTGCATGCTGATAATGTGGCGACTACTAGTATTTCATAAGACTATCTTCATTTGCACATCATCTTTGAAGTAAATGTTAGTGAAAACTTCACAAGGAGGACTTCTGTAAATCTCAGCACTGATTTCAACAGCTCCAAATGTTTTCCAGATGCTTTAGACCGAAAGCAGTTTCTTCAAAGGAGATAATAACCCCAAAGGGAAGCAGATCAGCTTCCTAATGAAAAAATATCTCCATGACAAGAAGTGGGCAGTCACTTTGTTTGCAGCTCGACACAACTTGAGATATGAGACTGTTCATCAAGGAAGTACGGTAGCATATCGATAGACCTGAATGCGCTCGACTTCGAAAACCACAGCATGGAACCATGTAATGAAATAGGAATTATAAAGGAGAGATTGTTATGGGATCAGGTGGATGACACCTAGTTCTAACAGAAACCATACTGTTATCCAACCAGTGTATTGAGACCTATCGGTGCATATTTTCTAATCTAGTGCTACTGATATCCGGCATCATCTGTGGGTAATCTAATCTAACTTGATTGACAATAAAGATCACTGCTTTCAATTTGAACTTCGAAAAACCTATCCTTGAATCAGTCTGTGGTAAATAGTAGGTGTTCATTTCGAGTACGACGGACACTTCGCTTAATCGTGTTATCTATCAAGAACACAGACTTACTTTTGCCGACAGTTATAGACACACACACGGAGTAAATCAGTGGATAATGTTGCAGTGTTGGGACAGCATCACTCACTTGGATGCAGGTGCATCCAGCTGATAAGTTCCATGTAGGATGAAATCCGCATCCTAGATACCACTGTCGTTCCCCAGTAAATAGATTATAGGATAATGGACCTTCTGACAGCGTTGAAGCATTCAAACAGGAGCTAAGATGACAAGATAGGCGTACTAATCTGATTCGGTATATTAACATGGAATTACAAGTGCCAATAATTCATAGTAACACATACAGTTGTACTGATTCCTTTATTGCATATGTATGCGAAAACCTTTGCAATCACCCTACCATACATCATCAGTTCTTTTTCGGCATCGAATTTCAGAATTCAAGCATTAAACCGTATTTCCTTTTCATCTGGATTTTCAGTACCATATACGTTAGAAAAGCTGGAATAAACTTTAAATACCAAGGCAGTTATGACGTATTATGCCTAAACAATTCTACCAACTGATTGAATGGATTCAAATGGCATTTTTTGCCATTTGGCTAGTACTTTATACGGTAACTTGATCACGCGTTGAAGGAATGCGTTATCTTTTAGCATGTACCTATGGAAAACTAAGCATAAATGTGCGCAGACGTTCCTTATCAGATAGATGAATAAGTATTTTGCAATCTTCGAATTATTTAACCACTTTGTTTAAACAGACTGACATTTATGCTTAGAATAATAATCGAACAAAAATTGCCTTCATCTCATGCTCTGATATTTATTGTACTAAAGAATGTCAAGTCACCATTTTTGTTTCAAGAAATTGAAAAAAGCTGGTACGTAAAATGATATTTTGTTATTTTAGATGGTCATTTTCTGTTGTCTTTTGATTTGTAGGCTATGGTGTTTAATGCGATGAATGTTGGTTTCATGTCTACCTGGGAACATCATCACTGAGAGGTGGGTACATTCATCCAATGGTAAGTCTTGAATAAGATGGAAGCGAAGTTGTGAATTTCACTGCCAGCCAACAGTTGCAATTACAATCGAAACGGCTTTTTCTTTCTAACTATTAGGATTATATTCTCTTGTTTCAGTGAAAAGATCATCTTGCAATATCTGTAATGATGAATGTTGGATAGTAGTGGAATCCAGGATGCGCATTTCATTCTGTTTAGGACTCGTCATCTGGATGTACCTCCCTCCCGGTGGGTGTTGTTCCCATCGGGATTCGAACTCGGGGCCAACATTACTACATAATTAAAAACAGGCAATATCGAGGCATCCGCGCAGGAGCCCATACTCCAATTGAGACCGACCAATTCGGTCCAATCAACAACGGTATAATAAAAGGAATAACATTACAATATCTGCCAGACAGCTGTTTTGCGATTTTAAAGCTTATCTGGCCAGCTGTGTATACAGAAACATTCAGCTGACATAGCCGAATATTCCAAACTACTCAAAGACCTTAAATAGTTTTTAAGAGTTAGAGGTCACGAAATAGGATTTCAGACGCATGGTTTTTTATGGAAGTTTCGTTGTAATGATGGTTGGAAAATGAAAGAGAATTCACTTGCGAAGTTGAAATAAAACGGAGATTGTCGAATGTAGTTCTAAGAAGATTCACTACCGTATCCCTAAGTCTTACTTTCTTCACACAAGCTGTAGCTCGTCAAAACGTCAAACATAAAACTCCACTGCTACCAACATTCTTACGTGCAATAAAGTTACTTGCTCCTATGGAACTACGTATAAAGGCCTTACCAGCAAAACACTGTCAAGACAGATTCTCGAACACTTATTGGCATGGTCACCTAAAACAAGTTCCAGACCGGTAGACAGTTCTACTTTGGAATACATTGTCCCGTCGCGTCATGTGGCATCTGCACACAACTCTTTCGATGCAGTTTTTAACATGAAGTCAAGCCCGCTTAAAGGGATTTCAAATACGACCTCTCTGGTTATTCACAAAGAGAATCTCGAACTCTGTGTGCAATTTTTGTAGCCTGTTGTTGAAATCATTGTCAGTGCACATTACCGAAGATATACAGGTCTGAATACGTCACCTTTACGTCGTAGAGAGTCAGAACTGCACCTGAGTTACTACATAAGAACTCATCGGCTTCCAGATCACTTACATCTAGTCAGTTTGGGAAAAAATCTATCTTGAAAAATGGGTTGTGATTCCATTTAGGAGAAAAGGTTATGTTTGATTCGGTCTTATGTACTACGGGGGACGTGCGGGTGGTTGACACTTTTCGTCTGCCCGCACCATAGAAGACTATTTCTTCTTAAGGTACCTGAAAGAGAAGAAGGTTTTCATGACCACAGGGTCCATGAGGCATCTGCTTGCGACCTATCACATGTGGCCTTTTGTGGGACGTTGTTTCGAGGTTTAGATGTTCTAACGCCGGCTAGAGAGGACATATACCGCCGGCGCCGGGAGACCGTGGGGCGTGAAATCTGTCAGTCTTAGGCTCGACCTTTCCTAACCCCATACTTTCCCGTTAGGAAGGCAGCATCTGCATGGTACTGTTCGTCATCCAAGGGAAACACCCTAATGCTGTCGCAGTACGCCTTCACCCTTGCATCCTCATCATAGTGAAGTAATTCACACTGCAAAGGGAAACTTCTTTTCGTCCTACCACTATGTAACAGACCTTTCTGGCATAATAGGACCTCGAGGAAGCCAGTGTGCTGCCAGGATAGCTGGTTGGGTCATTGCGATATGCAGGCCCGACCACCATGTCAAGGTAGTAGCTACCAGTCAGGTGATTTTATTGTTTGTTTTATTTGGAAGTGGTTGGTTCGGATACATTTTCTGAGGTAATGGCATAGTCTGAAAAACCACTGAAGCCAAGTGGCATTGAACACTTACCCAACCCTAGGTCTGGATTCAAGTCGAAATTACTAGTTACTCTAGTGACGATAAAAAAGTGGTGCATTAATGCTAACCAGCCGAGATTCGAAAGAGAGAACAACTAGAAAGTGATGAGGTCGCCCAACTGTCGCACCCAAGTTATGCATTATTTCTATGGCTGTTTGGAATGAAAGTGAGCAGTACTAAGCTTTAGAACAGTGTGAGAAAACTCTTCAGTGCCTTCTGTCTCCTTAGTGATTCATCCCATATTCTACAACCCGCCGAACTCTATGAAATAAAATTCCTTGAAGACAATAATGAGCAGAGATCCTTTTATTTTGTTAACTTGATGATACTAAGAGTGATTTCCTACCAACTGCTATAAGCTAAATTAGAACAACGCACAATTAGATCGCACATAATTCACTTGGTACAAAACGTATTCCAAGTTATCCCTAAGATACAACTAGGTGTTCACTAACCTTCCTGTGGAGTTCTATGGCGTTGTTTTCACGTAATTATAATGATGATAAGGGATATTTCAGCTTTTGGATGACGCTGAGTTTATTCTTGACGAAACGATTTCCGCTCAACTTATGTTACTCCTTTTTTCTTAACCTACCACGTGTTGGGGTGATTAATGCAAAAGGGTCTTATTAGGCAATAAGCTAAAGCTTTCAAATTAGCTGTTTTTTGATCACATCTCAATGTATCCAAATCATATGACAATGTCTTATTCTTACAATAAGATGTGAAGATGAAACGTAACCTGTTATGCGCATATTATTAGGTAAATTAAGACAGTTCTTAATCTTCCTGATAGAAAGCGACTAAACTGTTCCTATCTTAGACAAACTAGCATCAAAATCTCTCTAAAGTAATTAAATTTTATCGGAGACTGTTTATGTTGTAGGTCATGTGATGGTTGAAAAAGTCTTCCTTTTTTGCGCTAATTAAACAACAATCACATGATAGTGTCTACATTAAGGAATTTGTGAAAATTGAGTAAAAGTCAGGCACTCAAAAGTAGATTAACTGAAAATACATACGAGAACGTTTCATCGGTATACAATCACCTCCGTCTGAGTACTGGTGCTCTCATCCACAAGAAGCGATTGTCCACAAGCAAGAAAAATGAATTATTTATTAGGCTTTCAATTGTTTTTTAACGGATACTAAATGTAACAAATATCCACTGTTTTCCGATAAATTGGTTTGTGTGAGAAGACATGAAATGTGCGGCTAAGTGTAAAATATAATACTGGGCTGGATTTTAGCAGGGTTGTAGGTGTGCTCTACTAAGAAGACTTCAACTAAAATGAGTCACACGTCCTATGATCCCAAACTTCCTAATGGTTAGCCCTCTCAATGATGTCAGTCGCTGAGGAATGCTATCTTTAAAAAAACCCACAAAAACTACTAACTAGATCTCGAAAACGCTAAACCACTATTATCCATACCCTGACACAAAGTCCTAATAGAAACGGCTTAGTATAGTTAGGTAAGTGAGGAAGAGGTTTATCACTGAATCGAATTTCATTACGTCACCTAAAGCGCAACAAGAATGATTCAACTCCAAAAGTGTGTATAGCTGTCAAACTCTATTATTAGTATAAATAAAGATTGAAATTTCGTGATATCAGTCAGAGCAAAAAAGGTCTTCATTAATCTGAAGTCAGTGTACAAATCTACTGCACTCTACTCAGGTTAAACAACAAGATGCGGATTTTCAACACTAATGTCAAGTCAGTATTTCTATATGGTTCAGAAACTTGGCATGCCATGAAAAGCATTTTCAACAAACTGCAGACATACATCAACAGCTGCCGCCTACGTTAACTCAATACTTAAGATCAGAAGGCCAGAAAGAATAAGCAACAAGGAACTCTGGCTGGCTAGCAACGAACCAACTAACAACCCATCGACCAACAAATATACAGGAGGAAGTGAAGATGGATTGGATTGAACATACACTGAGAAGACAGTTGGGGATATCACGCGCCAGGCCAGACTGTCGAGTGGAACCCGCGTGGGAAACGACGAGTTTGGCGTCGTAGGGTGACATGGAGGAGATCGTGTGAGGAAAAAAATGAAAGGTTGTGGGGAGTCGTGGAGCTATGTTAAGAAGACTGGAGAGAAGAGAGTGAAATGGTGACGTGCTACTGAAGCGGTATTTTCCACTAGGAACCCAAGGGACAAATAATCGTAAGTCAGAGCACAACACATCACCAGAAGCTCAGACAAATAATAATTTAAAATGAGTTAAAAAAAGTCTAACAGATTGTAATGATACCTGTAACTTCCCGTTGCTATACAGAGCCGAATCGCTCGACCTCTGTTGGCAGATGGGCTGCTATGCGAATGCCTCGATACTGCCGGGTATTCATGATGTTATATTGATCTTAGTGATTACCTGAGGAATGCAAGACATGCGTCTCGTCCTGTATAACATTTTGATTATCCGGCAGTATCGAGGCCTCCGCATGGGAGCCTATCTGTCAACACTGATCGAGCGATTCGGCTCTGTATAGCAACGGGAAATTACGGGTTTCATTACAGCAAGTGACACCTGTTGCACAAGAGGTGGTTTTCATGTCCCACTGGCTTAATGAATAACGCGCTTGGCGTTTGAAACGAAGGGTACTGGGTATTAGCCTCGGTGGGAACAACATCACTCCGCAATCAGGTGCTGGCTCATCCAGCTGACGAGTCCTAAATAGGACCATATCCGTGTCCTGGATTCTTCTGCTAGTCATTAGGATCAATATATTCTCAGAGTTAATATATTTGGTGAAGTATTAAAGCACCAACCGTCATACTAAAATAATTAAATTTCATTAAAATTTAACTAATATGCTTAATGTCAAGCGTAGATAAAATTTATTATTATTATTATTTGTCCCTTGGGTTCCTAATGGAACATAGGGCTTCAGTAGCACGTCTCCAGTGACCTCTGTTCTCTGAGATCTTTTGAACCTGGCTACACGACAGCCTACAAGCTCTCATTTCCTCCTCGCACGATCTCCTCCATGTCACCCTCACCTCGAACACCCAACTCGTCGCTTCCCATCTGGGTTCCAATCGAGGCCATGGCCTGGGGCGTGATGTCCACAGTCGGCCTTCTCAGTGTATGCCGATTCAATCCATCTCCACTTCCTTCTACATATTTGTTCAGCGATAGCTTCTTGGTTGGTTCGTTCCCAGAGCTCCTTGCTGCTTATTCTTATTATTCTGGTCATCTGATCTTCAGTATCGAGCCAGTGTAGGCAGCTGTTGATGAATGTCTGTAGTTTATTGGAAATCCCTTTCGTAACGCGCCAAGTCTCTGAACCATACAGGAGCACTGACTTGACTGGTATTGGTGTTGAGAATCCGGATCTTGTTCCACATGCTGAGTACAGAAGATCTCCATACTGGTTTCAGGCTAATGAAAGCCTGTCTTGCTGTCTTTCCGATCCTGACTGACTTTGACATCCTCGTCTGTGCCGCCGCCTGTAGTTGAGACAGTGCTGCCTAGATAAGTGAAGGAGGCTACTTCCTTTAGGTTTCTCCTGTTGATGGTGATTGGAGTTTGTTGTTGGTTGGGTATCTTCATCACCTCTGTCTTCTCTATATTCACTTGATGTCCCGTCTCCTTTCGCTGCCTCTTCTGTCAACTTGTTGGTTTTCGCCTGTAGATCTTCAAGTTTATGTGACATCAGACACAAGTCATCACAGGCGAAATCCAGATCTTCGAGGTTCTTTTCCACAGTCCAGCGTATCCCACTCTTCTCGCTCCTCACTGTTTGCTGCATGATCCAGTCCACTACAATCAGAAACATCATGGGTGATAGTAGGCAGCCTTGTTTCACTCCTGTCTTCACTTCAAAAGCATCACTAAGCTTCTCATTGTGAATTACTTGGCATGTGGCGTCTTCATATAGCTAGCTGTTGAATGAGGTTGATAAACGTTGGTGGTATTCCATAGTGTTGAAGCAGCTCCCTACCAAACTGCTTCTCGGTTGATGCTTTCGAAGGCCTTCTCAAAGTCGATGAAGTTGAGGTAGAGTTGAGTTGACTGCCATTCTACACTCTGTTCTATTATGATGAGTATCAAACACTGAGGTCTCCCTTCTTTGCGAGTTTGACAAGGTAACCCTTCTTCAGTCAATAGACAGGTACGTTCCTTGATATCTCCCATTTTGTCTTGATGCCTGCCATGAAGGTTTCCTCTGTAGTCTCGTCCTTCAGTTTCCGAGTGTTGTACTTAAACTGTGGTCTATCACCAGCTTCTTCTTCGAAGGCTTTCAACTTGATTTGGGAGGCTCCTTGCACTAGATAGTAGTCTGAACCTACATCTGCTCCTCTTCTTGACCTTGTGTCATGTAGGCTGACTGCGTCTCCATTTTCTTAAGATTGAGATAAAGTCAATTTGATGTTTAGTGTGTCCTTGTATCTGGTGAAATGCATGTCGCTTTGTGGATATCCTTGTGCTTCAACACACTGCCTCATTGCAATCACCAAATCGTTGAATGCACAGAATTCTGCAAACAATTCTCCACTCTTGTTCATCACCTCACCGAGCGCTTCTCGACCCATGGTTAGTTCTCTTCCTGTGTTGTCCCCTCCCAGTTTGGCATTCATGTTACCTCAACCATTAGAATTTTGATATCGCCAACTGAGGTCTTGTCCAGTGTTGATTGCAGTTGTCTGTAGAATTCCTCCTTCTTCTCTTCATCTGCATTATTTGTAGGTGCACAGCATAGCATTGACATTGTATGATTGTGACTTTCCTTCCTTTTGACTTGAATCTTGCTGTCATGATCCTGATCCTGCAGGAGGAGACTGCCTTCTACTGCACGAGAGCCTTTGATACTCATGGGGACATCATGATAGCCACTCGAAAACTGGGTGTGCTTGTGGTTGTCGTCTGGGTGACAACATTGGAGTAGATTATTGACTCTCCAGTTGACAGTTTGGAGATTCCACTTCCATTCCATCTGCTTTTGCAGAATCCAAGCACTTCAATGTGATACCTTCTCATCTCTTTTGCAATCTGGGCTGCCTTGCTGGGTTCAAACATCGTGCGGACATTCCATATCCCCACGTTTACTTTCGCTGTCTTCGAGGGAAAACACATTGGCCAATTGGCTTCCCAAAGGCTTTCACCAACTGGCGTCATTTCGCCTCTCCGATTCCAGTGAGGAATAATTTTGTTTTTATTTTTTATATTTTGTTTGTGCTTTGAAGTTTCTTTAGCGGTTAAATTTGTTTTCCGGTGTAGGGTTGCTAGCCCTGTGCCCAACCTTCCCTGTTTACCCGGGCTTAGGACCGGCTAGTAACTAGTGAACTAGTTAACCAGGCGAGATTCATGAGTAGTTATGGTGGTGACGTTTAATAATTTCTTGTTCTTGTGTGAACTGAATTTAGCGACCTTTGTTGGCCTCGTATGTGATTGCCTCGATATTTCCTGAATATTCACTATGCTATGATTTACCTGATATATATATTCATATGTATATGTATATATATATATATGTTGGTGGAATAAACTACATTATTGAACACAGAATGTCGAGAATATGGATAAGTAGATCCCAAGTTTCTGGCTTTCATTATTCTTAGCCGCAAGAAACTGTACTGCGGGACTGAAAAGTAGACGCTAACTTCCCCTTAGTCACTAATTACTAAGCAAACACAACGTTTCTACAAGAATCATGAATACAGTGGAAAGATACGTATTCAAGACTTTATTCTAAAAGCTATTTCGTGAGAACTCTGCATCATTTTCAGTATGTCATTTAGTATCCACCAGACAGAGACAGTGTACACGTATACTTAGCAAAATAAATAAGCATGAATTGCATAAAACAGATAAGAATATTCACTCTGTCAACAACTTTCTTGAAAATGTACAGTTAATTTAGGTAGACGGTTACATTACCAATTAAGTTCATAACACGTAAATAGTAACACGCTCATCTTCAATTAATTTTCCTTTACAAACAGAAGTTGATCAGTTAGTTCATTCCTAATACTTTGTTCATCACATAGAAGACGAACTAAATACGGTATTGTAGACTTTTTACATTTTGTAATGCGTGCAGACATAAGACTTTAGTCTTATGTAATTTCTTCTTGTCTTTCCAGATGACCGACACACAGAGAGCTTTGAGTGAAAAGGATACTGGTCATCTGATAAAACAACTCCTGCTACATGTTTACATGAGTTAATATGTTTGTCCACAAGTGTTTCAACTAGAAGCTTTAGGGGCACATCACTAGTTCTGCTGACAATCCTCAAAGTTCTACGTAATATAACATAGCCTCTTTTCAGCAGGCCAGGAAAGAATAGAGGGGAACAATAGAGGAGAATAGGCTAGATGCAGGGGTTCACAAAACACAAGGGAAAAGGCTCAAATACGCCGGAGACTCCCATCTTCCTAATATAGAAAGTTAGGTAGAAGATTCTTTTGAAAATTAGTAAGATATGGAAGGATCGGGAAAGGTCGGAAGAAGAACACACACAGAGATAAATCACACTTGTAACATTCTCTAATGCACACCCATCAATAGAAGTGGAGTCATGAGAACTAAGCAGTTTACACAGGTTGTATCCACGTCTTAAACTAAAGTTTATAGTCTGACGTTTTGAAGAATTAAGCATAAGACCTTTCATAGAGGACCATCGTCTAACAGTAGATAGGAAATCATTCAGTTGGGAACAGTCTATTGAGGACGAGACACTGTTAAAGAGACTGTTAGGGCATCAGCATATATGATGAAATTGATACTAGCTGAAGATGGCAAGTCATGCAGAAAGAAAGAGAAAAGAACAGATATAAGGACAGCGATTTGGGGAACACCGGTCACAGTAAGCAACGCGGTGGTGCGCTTCCATCTGCGAGCAGTATGTTGTTTCCCTTCAGAGGAATAGGAATGTATCCAGCTGATTATCCAGGACTCAGTATTTGTCCAGGTCAGCTTGTCCAGCAAAAGAGGTGTTGGGACAGAATCGAATGCGGAAGTATAGTCTAAAAAGGCATACCTGACATACATGACATTTCTATCAAGATTATTAGCAATATTGTGAAATAAGGGTGTGATAGCATCCAAAGTGCCATTTCTGCTTTTATATACAATAGGGTCTCCGAAAGCCGTCAATGAGGGTTCGAGTACTAGCATTATTAGTTTCTCCATTATTTTCAAGAAGGGAGAAGCAGCTGCAATCGGACGGAATTTTTAACATGCTCCTGTAGTTCCTGACTTAGGTATAGGGACTATCTTAGTGTCTTTCCAGGCAGCTGGTATGGTGTTTTCTAAAAACAATCTATTGAACATGCTTGCTGATGGATGGCATAAAATATCAGCACGCATTGTGAACACGAAGTTTTATGTACCATCCGGACCTGAACTTTATGAAGAGTTCGGGGATTTGAGACATTTGAAAACATCTTTCTTGGTGAACTCTGCATAACATTCTTCATTGGACATATGTTGACAAAGTGGGCTGCGATAGACGGGTTGACGTATAAACGATTTGTTCAAAGCACAGACTGAACAGAATGCATATCAAAGACGATTGAAATTCATTCTATGGTCTCAACCTACTGTCAAACTCATTCATCATCTTTCCACAACGTAGAATTAGGTAACCAGCAGTTATCATTACAATCTAATCATTTCAACTTGAATAACCAGAACGCTGATGATGTTTTCATATGAAGTGACACACCTTATTAAAAACAGATTGATGTGCTATAGCATAGGAACCCGTTTATTCAAGAGATTTTAATACATAACTAGCTATCTTGTATTTTTACTTGGTGGTGGCTAACACTCGAATTCAAGACGCACATTTCGTCTTATCCGAGGACTCATCAGCCGGATGCGCTTGCACCTAGTGACTAACTGTATTCCCATTGTGACTCGAACGTATTACCCATCGCCTTAATTTACATATTATCAACATCCTCAGTCAAGTATAAGTTTTACTTTGGTGAACAGTGATTAATAAGTCCTTTTAGTGCAACATAAAGGTTGAATTAATTTTATGACCCCAAAAGAATAGCACGGAATGCCAGATGTAAGCCATACAAAGTAGGGAAACCAATAAAGTAATATTTCTAGTATATCTATAAATCACACCAAACGTGTAAGTATCC
This sequence comes from Heterobilharzia americana, assembly GCA_944470555.2. Classification (NCBI taxonomy): domain Eukaryota; kingdom Metazoa; phylum Platyhelminthes; class Trematoda; order Strigeidida; family Schistosomatidae; genus Heterobilharzia; species Heterobilharzia americana. The sequence continues at coordinate 13,086,320 of OX104129.1, forward strand.
TAAGCTTACCACTTTCCCAATATCCAGCTCGATTGCACAAGTCCACAGTTTTCTATCACGGTCTATATATATATATATATATATATATATATATATATATATATATTCAGTGACCAGCAGCGAGGGATTTTAGTTCAGTTAGTAGGAAGCCAGACTTCTAATCCAGAAGGTGCTTAGTTTTTGAATTTTGGGATCTACTCGGGTTTTGTTTTATCTTCAACTATCACTTTGCAGGTGAAGCGGAACAGTTGTGTATTCGCCATACATGAATACGAAGTTAAAGAACAAATTCACTGGAAATAGAAGCAGTGAGAAAATATCAGTGCTTATGACTTGAATTGTATTCAAGAAACTCTACAGATGACCACGTCTATAGTATTCATCAATGAATAGCAGTCATTCAAACTGATTTCGGGTCCTAGTTTCAGTTCTGCTTGACACGTAACTGCTTTCATATAGAAAACTATCCATCACCTTTAAATAATTAGGTAAAATTTAAACCTTGAGAGAGAAATCAAGTCTAATTATCTATAACTGTAGGCTATAAGTATGTGGCAAAATGTTAAAAATTCTCTCTCTTCACCTAAGATGTTATATCGTCTCTTCAGCAAAGTTTCATGCTTAATGTAAGAGCATGACAAGAGCACTGTGACAGAGTATAGTTCTATATAAGTTTAGTTTATTTGATACAAATAGCTCACGGTGATACAGTGTGATTCACTGGATGACGTCTCGAGCACAATTCATTGCTTGTAATCATACTCCAAAGTAATCACACCACCTCCAAACTTCGCTTCACTGTGGCGTGATGGCTATTCATTCCTTCATTTTAACTGTGGGAGAATTTTCTAAATGTCTACAATGTTGTGTGATGAACCATTCCTATCGCATATATATTTAACTTCGATACAGTGAATACGGATTCTCTAGTGAATCTCTGCCTCCAACTAGTCATATTGGATTGTTGAACTGTCAGCCTATCATACCCCACCCATCACACCCTACCCCCATCCTGTAGTAGGATTATGAGTCAGGGTATGCACACCGGTAGCAGGCACAGCTTTCCTCTAAATCAACTATCTACTGATTTATCTAACATCCTCTCATATTTCAATAAATTTTTGTCCTCCGCTATCCTGACTCTCCCTACCTGACTCTCCCTGATCCGCTACCTTGACCTACATACTTGACCTCAAAACAGTTACACGTTATTTGATGGATTAGGTTATTTTATCTAATTAATTGGACCTACTGAATATTTCCACTGACAAAGTTTCTCTCTGAGTGAGTTTGTGGATTCAAATACCACCCTAACTCCAGCACAGTTAAGAATCCCACGTAACATTTACAGTATGCCTTCTCAATGCGGTAACTCTAGAGAGGGTTTGAATTTCCTTTAAGACTTGTTGAGGTTGTCACTAGTGTTATTGCTCTTTCTCTAAACACTAGTTATAAACTTACTAATAAACTCAAAAGGATATTTAATAAGCAGTGATGTTTCTTCTATATTTCTAAGTACTTGATTTAAATTATCTGATTTACTTGTCACACTCTTAGTTCGATTACCTACACACCTTACCGACCATACCTTGACAGATATAAGTGAGATGATGTGAAATCTAAGTATGTATTTAAGTTTTCGGCCAAGCTCATCAATAGTGTACTTTGGCAAAATCAGGTCATACGCCTAAACCAATTCAGATCACCTGAAATCTACAGATCAGCCTGAGTGATTTCTAACTACTCAGGTTGCACATTAGTAGTAGTAGATTTCGCTGGTGTCAGAGATCATAACTCATTATCTCGATTGACACCAAACTTAGGCGGCTGAGAAACTACTCAGGTGTGAAGAGTGTCAATGTGGGTCGTGCAATTTGTGATTCACTAGCAAATTTGCAGGAAACCACTAGACTCGAATAGCAACATATATTTCGCTTCATCTCACCCTATAATTGCTAGCATAGGCTTGGTTAAAAGTTTAGCTGTTAGAAGTGGGAGTGTGACTAGTTAATCAGAAAATCTAGGTAAAGAAGCTAAATACATAAAAGAGCTATTACTAATTCGTAACTAGCTGATAAAAGAAAGAGCAGTCACATTGGTGACAACCTCAACATGTCTTAAAGGAAATTCAAACCCTCTCTAGAGTTACCGCATTGAGAAGGCATACTGTAAATGTTACGTGGGATTCTTAACTGTGCTGGAGTTAGGGTGGTATTTGAATCCACAAACTCACTCAGAGAGAAACTTTGTCAGTGGAAATATTCAGTAGGTCCAATTAATTAGATAAAATAACCTAATCCATCAAATAACGTGTAACTGTTTTGAGGTCAAGTATGTAGGTCAAGGTAGCGGATCAGGGAGAGTCAGGTAGGGAGAGTCAGGATAGCGGAGGACAAAAATTTATTGAAATATGAGAGGATGTTAGATAAATCAGTAGATAGTTGATTTAGAGGAAAGCTGTGCCTGCTACCGGTGTGCATACCCTGACTCATAATCCTACTACAGGATGGGGGTAGGGTGTGATGGGTGGGGTATGATAGGCTGACAGTTCAACAATCCAATATGACCAGTTGAAAGTAGAGGTTGATTTGGGAATCGAATGAATACGTAATACATGTAACAGGAATGATTCGTCACATATTGCAGATATTTGAAAGATTCTAATATCAGTAAAATAAGAAGGATTGGTGAACTATTTGGCTTTGAAACAGTGTTAGAAATTTGTGTGCAGGAAACGTTATTCAGTTAGTAAATAACACTGTATCATTGTGTGCTATGTCAAATAAACTTATCTAACATAGAATTAAACTTCGATTTGTTTTCCCAGGGAATTCGCACTCAACAGTCTGAAGCTGTTTCATATTCCTTTCAATAGGCAGAAAAGTATTTCTATTTGATGGCTTGAACTGGTATGTGTTTCGTCCTGTTCAGGACTCTTCAGAAGAATATACCTACACCCCACTGAGTGACGTTATTCCCACTGAGGTTGGAACTATGTAACCATAATTTTGAACGTTCACTAAGATACTAAGTCACAAATGCCATCATTTGTGTAACGTGTATCAGTTGTTCTTTATTGATATGAGTAACTTCCCATTGCTGTACTAAAAGAACCGTGCGTCCTGGATTCCAATGCTAGCCACCAAATGAAACTAAAGCATAATGAATATTCAGGAAGTATCAAGGTATCCTTATATGAGTTCGAACAGTTCGATTCAGTATAGCAAAGGAGAAATTACAAGCACCAATAGAGAATCTAAGAAGAAAAGTAGCTTCGTCGGAAAACACTCCATCGCCTTTTTAATAATATTCTTGTGATGATCATGATTACTAGCCACCGGAAAAATCCCATCGAGTAAATCAGAAAAACTCTAAGAAAGCATGATACTAAAACAAGATGAATCAAACAGAATTTCAAGGATAACCAAAAAAGCATAGCTGAATTTCTCATTTCATTTCATTCATTCACTCAAAGATACAATGTCAACTAATTTTCTCTCTACCTCTGTTGTGTTCATTTCTTCTTTTTTTCATCTTGAGGATTAAAAAATGATTTAAATTTTCCTAAAATATCTTTGGCAAGAATAAAGATTTGCAACAACAACAATAAAGAAAACGAAAAAGGATCTCACGAGTAGAAATTTTATTTTACAAGAAAATTCACAGTCATACTTTAGATATTCACTTTAGTAATTTTATTCAATTCAAATCCAGGGTTACTTTCCAGCTAACTGAATTTTCGCAGTATTTTATAAAAGACAAATTAATTGACTAACCTTGAACCAAATTCATGTCGAATAAAATCCATTGGACAAAATTGTCGTCTTACTGTTTTAGTATTCTATTTTTGAGATCAATGGGGATTTTTAATTTAGAGGTAGTATTCATCATGAACTGACATCAGTTGGAGAAACATTGAAAACCTGGAAGCACTGGACAGCTGTTTCATCCTAGTATGTAACTCCTTAGTAGTACGCTGAATGGTTAACACTTTTCATGTGGAACCTGAAGGTCCTCAGTTAGACCCCTAGCCGGGTCATGGGTGCGTACTGCTGAGGAGTCCCATACTAGGATGAAACAGCTGTCCAGTGCTTTCAGGTTTTCAATGGTTCCCCAACTCATATTGGTCCATGATGAATACTATCTCTATCTTAGTATTTGTTTTTTATTTCAGAGGTTTTGAGGATTTATTCATTGATTTCAAGCTGGTATTCATCACCGATTGGCCTCAATTGTAAGATCACCGAAAACCTAGAACCACTAGACTGCTGCATCGTCTATGTATCGGACTACTCAGTAACTCAAACCCACGGCCTTTCAGGGGTCAAACCCGGGCCCTTCGCTTTCCGCTGCTAGTACGTTACCATTGAGCCACTGGGTAGGAATCTAATGGTCCATATTCTCCTACTTCCATCATTTGGCGATAGTAACATGCTCACCGTGCAACCTGAAGGTCTTTATTTCGATCTCTGGCGAGGACACCGGTGCGCACTGCTGAAAAGTCCCATACTGCGACGAAGCAGCTATTCAGTGCTCCCAGGTTTTCAATAGTTCTCCAACTTATGTCAGGTAGTGATGAATACCAATTTGAAATCAACACATCTCAACAAACCTCAAAATTAACTTACTGTCAAGTGTTCATTATAAGTTGCTTCTAGATGAGATTCATGAAGTTTGAATCAGAAGTCGTCATCGGTGGAGCAAATGAAGCCGAAGTTGAGGGTTAGTACTCAACAACGGCATTAGATTATCACGACGTGACAAAAGTGGAAAAACTAGTATCGATTAATTTGTTGTATAGTATCTGGTTGTCCCGTGTTCATTAACAAACAGTCTTCATGTCTAACTGGGGTAACAAGTTGTTGCAAAACTTGAAATGGAAGTTAGGAGAAGACAAACTGCAGATGAATGGCACATATTCATTGGTCATTTCTGTATATAATGCCTAAACCAGAGAAGAATACTACAAATTATGTTGTCAATGACTGAAGATTCTCATATTGTATGTCTATCCACGATATTTGTTTCTTGGTTATGTAGAAATAGCCGAAAAACCACCCTATCTTGTAAGCTCCCTTAAACTGACTTATTGCTTCACACTGTTTGATTCAGGGTTCGTCTTGAATTTCCTGGTAGTTCTCATCACTAGTTGATTTATATATATTTCTAAACTACTTGACGAAAATCCAGGTATCGAATCAGCTGACATTGGTACTTCTGACCTATTAAACATGCTACAGGAAACAACTTTCAAGTAGGTCTCAGGGTCATTTTAGGTCAGTTCGCCAGCCAAGGCCATGTAAGTTTAATTTAGACAAACCTGCTGGTAAACCGTGTGTTTTAACCTGTGCCGCATAAAAGATAGGACCTCATTCCATCTTGATGGTGTGAACTCATGTTGCTTAGTCTCAGTGGAGTGCAAGATAGCCTTCAAGTGAAGAGATTCAGTTAATGAGTATTAAACTGATCTACTCCATAGATGAATGAAATAAACGATTATCACTCAGTGGTTTTCGCTAGGTTCTTTTCCCATAATTTCCACCCCACTGGCACTAGCAACTCATCAGTTCACACCAGATTTCTGTATGCAACAATGGTTTGTCCAGTCCATCCTATCACCATGACCTTATAAATGGTATGCAGTTTCCTTCTTTAGAATTATCTTATTGCCATTTAGCCATAAAAGAAGAAAGACATCAAGGAATAAATTTGCTTCCGGCGATGTTATCTTCAGAAGCCGTGCGATCCTATTTAAATATGATTAACGTGAATATCCATTAGTAAAACACGCTAATGTTCGACAATCAGAAGTGTAACGATCAGCTGTTGATACGTTTTCGTCCAGCCTGTACATAGGTAGGCAGGTAGGTACGCTGTTGCAGCGGACGCGTAGAGCAGTGTGAGTTTAGTGGTGGTCCTACGAATCTGGAAGGGAAAAGAGGCAGAGAAAAAAAGGTGATCCGACGACTTACAAAGTACATGGTATGTACCTACATTTGATAATAAGAAATAACTGACAAAGGGGAGGGGTTGACAACGAAGAGGTGAGGCAGTCTAGAAATCGAAACTGGAATGTGAATGAGTAAGATTTCGATTGCGACTAGGTTCAAAAAAGGTGATTCGTGAAACTCCAGTGACAGGCCATGACTAGTGGAGCGAAGCTGGGGGCCGTGAGGACAAATACTCAACGATGACACTGGGTGATGGTCACGCTATGTTGTGAACTGACAAAAATAGGAAATATACACCACTGGATTCCAACCAAGTGGCTCAATAGTAAGGTACTGGTCACGGAACCTAGAGGTCCTAGGTTCGACTCCTGGAGGGTGGGGTCATGGGGACCTGCTGACGAGGAGTGGCAAACAAAGACGAAACAGGTGTCCAGTGCTCCCAGGTTTTCAATGGTTCTCCGAGTGATGTCAGTACGGGACGAATACTCCCTTAAAATAAAAATCCGCATTTATCTCAGAAGTTTTTTAAAAACTTTCTTTTTCTCTTCGCTTTAAAGACATAGGTGGAATGAGGGAAATAGAAGCTCCTTTCTATCTGTTCATCAATATATTAAATCTGTAAACAATAGACGGAAACTTTTATTCATCACCTTTTCTGAAACATAATTAGGTTAACAATAACCACATAGAGCTTTAACATTTTTAGTGTCCAAAAGGGTCGTTGCGTAGAGTACTTTTAATCAAAATCACTATGTAGATCAACAAAACGAATACTATCATTTTGACTAGCAGAGATAGCCGTAGTTTGGTAAACTAGTAATGATACTGGGTAATGATTGAAGCTGAAAGAAGAATTTAGACAGTCGCCGGATTCGAAACAGCGACCACTAGGTTTTCCTCCCGGTCCTCTACCAACTGAACTACGAGGTCCGACTGCTGACCAGATTTTTATTTCAATTCAATCATCAAGGATGCGTGCGATCAAGCAACAGTAACGCGTCACGAATTCGAATGACAATCGGGTGATTGAAGTAAAATAAAAATTTGATAAGCAGTCGGACCTCATAGTTCAGTTGGTAGAGCACCAGGCGAGAAACCTGGTGGACTCTGTTTCAAATCTGGCGGCGGCCCAAATTTTCATTTCACCTTCATCATCACCCAGTATCAAAACGAATACTAGCCTGAGAATGAATAACTTTACACTTCAGATCAGATTCACACGGTTGTTGATTGGCTAAACGTTCACTAATTCTCTGTTTTACACGTCAAATATTATACTCCTGTCAAGTTCAAATCACTAATTCATGATGTGATTCTATAAATGAAAAAAATACTAAAACAGTGTACCACATGTTTCGCTTTTATTTTCTCACGTTTTATAAAAATGACTTGAAATTATGAAAGCCTTTCGCATATATCAACATTATCTTAATGGTAGATGTTATCTTCGTGATTACTGCCACCACTACAACTACATCTTATGCTACTCTTTAAATATCACAGACTTGTACTGTTAGATTCACCCATCTAGAGACGGTATACATATATTTTTTAATTTTAAGTTGACATTCATCACGAACTGACATCAGCTGGAAGACAGCTAAAACCTGGAAACGCTGGGTAGCTGTTTCCTGCTACTATGGGACTCCTCAGCAATGTACACCAATGACTAATGCTCGCTTCGAGATGAGATTTCCAAATATTATATGACAAGTAGTCGTGACTGGTGGGGTAAACCAAGTTGGAAGTAAGACAAATACCTAACGATCGGATCAGATGAAGGTTGCACCATATTGACAGTTGACAGACAAACAGATAGAACTAACTTAGGACCTTGCAAAGAAGCACATCAATTCAACTTGCAACATTTCACAGTAGGATACAAAGAACAAGTGGGTACACTAAGAGTGACGTCAAAGTAGACAAAGTTATGTGCGAAAATAAACAATCTGAAGATAACGGTTGGTGCAAATAGTAGAGCTTTAGAAGATGTCAAGTAGTGAATACATCTGCACCGTTGTAACCAATTTCCAGCCATGTCACCAGAGTCCTCAACCACTGATTCTTATGATCTTGATGAAACCAGCCAGATAATCTACACTAACCTACATAACCAGGAACAACAGTCTGAAACTTCATTCACTGGTGCCTTGTCTCAATCTAACCATCCTCAGCCTTCTTCTAGGCCAATTCAACTTCTCTAACCATTGCAAGTCAAGGTGGCGGTAGCTCAACATGCGCCATGTCAATCGACTGGGGTTCACACGCTCATCAGTCGACTTACCCGTCTTGCCTGTATTACCTGACCTCAACATTGCTCACTAAATGAGCAATGCTACGAGAACACCTGTGACCGAAACCCTGTAACCACTTCATGTCTTCTAGTTTTAACGACCATGACTCAAAGGTATAACAGGACAGAATGGACTGCAGTGCAATATACTCGTCCTTCGATAGATAGCCGGATACCTAGCCGGCGCCACAGGTGAAACAAGTTGGCAAATACCAAGTGTGATCAATACAAAAACAAAGACATATCCAGAATAAAATGAGCTCATTTTATTTCATGGCCTTTCACCAGCTGCAAACAGCCTACAATTGAAATGAATTATTGGTAGTAATAATAATATACTTTAAACACGCGAAAATAAATGGAGATTTGAAATCTAGGATTAATAATAAGGTAGTCAGTGAGTCAAATAATCACAGGATTAATAGTTGCAAATCTTAGTCAAAATCAGTGGCAATTTACATCTGATGAAATAGAAAATTCTGGAGCTATGGAGTGGGGGGAGAACAAACAAAATCAGTGTAATAGAAGGAACTATTTAAGGGCTAACAGGTTACGTAACTACATGAAAAACTTGAAATTCGTTAAGTGACTAGTAGTCAGTAGTTGATCAATGAAGAGATGATGCAATCGAAGGAGAAGGGAAGACTATGTACATACACACGTAAAAATTAAACACATTTACCAAGGTAAAGAAAGGTTAATTGCAGTCTCCTTCTGAGTAGATAGGTCGGGTTGAAAATGTTTGATAGCAAAAGCTTCCGCAAGTGGGCTTTCTGTATCCAAGCTGAGATTTCGTCAACAGCCAGTCTCTTCAGGCCGATGCAACTGTCTAAATAAGTGAAGTGGTCGACACTTTCCACCACTTCACTCCTTATGATTAAACTGAGAGTAGTTGAAGACCAGTAATGAATCATGATTTTACGTTTGAGAGATGACAGCTAAGCGCATGCCATATTTACTCAAATTTCTACTCAACGCGTGCAGAAGACCCTGCAGTTTGTCAGAGTCTTCACCCACTAGAACAATATCATCTGGATGCTGCAAGTCAGGCAGATACTGTATGAAGTTAGTCGTACCTAAGCTTATGTCAATAAGTACGTCTATACCGAAGTTAAACAGGAGCGGTGACAGCGAGAATCCCAGGTGGACACTATTAGTTACCGTCATTTCTGATGACAACTCTCAATAAGCTTTGATAAGCATTATATACTTGCTGGGTACCCCTTCACAGTCAGCCACTGCCAAAACATCTCATGACCAACAGAACTTGGCTAATTCTCATGACTAGAAAACATGGGACTGGCTGTTCTTCGGCAGCTATCAAAGATACATGTCTTTTTATAAAAGTATTTCACCCTCCTTCTTTGAAATCAGAAACTGACTTCGATAACAGACCTATTTCAAGTTTTATTCATCGTAGACTGACATCAGCTGAAGGAACATAGGAAACCTGGTAGCACTGGACAGCTGTTTCGTCCTAGTATGGGACTGCTAGACAGTGCGCACCCACAACCCCGCCAGGGATCTAACCCGTGACCTCCAGGTTCCGTGGCCAGCACGTGACCATTGAGCCACCGGGTGGGAACCCAGTGGTCTATATTTCCAACTTCTGTTAGCGCAACCGCCACCCAATGTCATCGTTGAGTAACTGTCCTCACGACCACCAGGCTTTGCCCCCACCGGTCACAACTTCTCAGTGAAACTTCGGGAATACTTCTCGAAGCTAGTCACCAATGAGCACCAGTCCAGTTGAATTTTGAGGGAGTTGTGGGGATTTGGAAATATTTCAAGTTGTTATTCATGGTAGACTGACGTCAGTTGGAGGAAGAAAGGAAACCTGGGAGGACTGGACAGCTGTTTCGTCCCAGTATGTGTTTCCTTTTTTCCTCTAACTGATGTCAGTCTACCATGAATAACAATTTGAAATATTTCCAAATCCTCACAACTCCCTCAAAATTCAACAGATTTATCGTAAATTTAGTTAGTCTTGACTACCCTAATCTTCGTTAACACAGACCTGATGGCAAAAAGTCAGTATACAAAGCGCCATTCATTGGAAGAATAGGTGGACCGATTCCTTTGTACAATATATCCTTGCAAACCGTACTTCATTTCAATAAAATAATCATGTTGGAAAACTGTGAACCGGAAGTTGACTTTGTTTTTTACCTTCATAAGTTAATGATATGTGCATTTCCAAGGCAACATCATCCTCGCAATAATTTTTATCTTGCTTCACCCATACACACATAAACACAGTTTTTAAGGTACTGCAGTGTTAACTACCCAAGGTCCATCAACCAACATTCAGTCTGTGTTACAAGTAGGAGGAAGCGCACGTCTTGTATTCTGATAGTAGACAGAATCGAATAATAAATAGGCCTAGATTTGAAGATTATTTCAAAACAATTCTCATTGATGAATTCAGAGACAAAAACAGCAAGCTGTTCAGGCCATGAGTGACACGCTGTGGGACTGGATTATGCGCATGGATTTGTAACCAGTGGGTAGCCGAATCAACTGTATAGCTCTTAGGGCTTACTACTGATTAAAGCCTGTCGATGAAGTTTTCAATGTGGCCACCAGTGAATACTGAAAAGCCCGAAACCTAGGTCCATGACTTGTTGCCAGTCGCAAGTCCACCAATTAGCACCAAAATAAATTACACTGCAGTACCATGCCACTTCACTTAGTGGCCATATTACAAAAAGTGATCGGTAGGCTTTGATCAGTGTAAACACTAAGCACTAGATACAGTCGTCGGTTACCTACCGGTGAACAGTTTGCGTATATTGATTCTTTCTAACATCTCTGATATGGAAATATGACTTTGGTTTCGTTAGTTACTTGCTTTCTAATGTGCAACCCCAATATGTATGGTCTCAAATCACTCTCATCACTCGGCTAGCGCATATCATTCACTGACACAAGAAAAAATCATTTCCAGCCTTAAATTCTTCTGACGTTTAGTTACCGCCCAGATCATGGGGCTTAGTTGTTATATTTTCTTACTGATCTTATACAGACCATCACAGAAGTATTGGTTCACTGCTAGCTTGCATTTCGGTATTCAGCTGATAACTCCTTAAATAGCAAAAGCAACCTCAGCACTTCTTTCTGAAAAGATCCATTTTTTTGCCTCCAAAAACTCCACTGTACTCCAGATGAGAGCCACTATTTACATATTAGTGAGGTACCTAACTTTTGGATCATTCTCTGACGACAGAATCAAGAAACCTTAGTATTATGCTATAGTCTTAACCGATAACAGGAAATTTATTTACAAAAGCCTTTATACTTTCAAGATGGTGAAGCAGATCACTGTAAAGAAAACTAAGCGTAGGTGAAAGTACCGAACCATCAAGACAATCAACCCCACCTACTATGTCACAGTTGGTGATACTACCTGGTTTCCTAGACCTCAGTAAGTGGAGTAGGGTTTGAACTCGTTACCCGTTGGTTGGAAATTGAGTGTTGTAGCCTCATGTCAAACCATACGAATCTTTGGTATTTATTCTTAAGGAATTTATTGGTAAAGTGAGTTGGCTTTCATGATGCCGGCGTGAAACAGAAACAGAGATGATAGTGAATCCTCCCTCAGTAATTTTTTGCATTCCTTCCCTAGTTTAACTGTCGATTACCCAGTAAACAGTCTGTAGACATATCATTTTCTTTTACTTAACTATCTCAGGTAGTCTTAGCTGTTAGACTGATCTTAACAGTAAATTATGATACCTCTTTATTACCGGTTGAACTCTGCTCCAGATGAGCAGTGAGAATCAACTGTCAATTGAGTTGTAATGTTTCACTTTAGTGAGTTCTTATACAGCCAACGATAAGTGCTTGTTCATTCTTCAAGTATTCTGAGTTGGCAGAATGTCATTTTAGTAAGCCAGAAACTCAGACAAGACCTAGATTTTCTTTCAAGTTCATTCAACCTTCTTAAATATTACTTTATAACGGATTTTTTATACACCAGCATATATATGACCTAGTATGCCGCTTTCTAATACTTGCTGGCACTTCAGCAGGTATAAGTTAAGTTCCATACATATCAGTCGACATAGAATTAGGACTCATTGGTCTTCCAACCAGTGAGTATCACTCTGCCTACCTGAATTTGGACAGCCAAGTATTACCATTAACCCCCTCACTATAGGTGTGGCTCATTGCCTACTGCACAAAAGTGTGTAGGGCTAGATCGATAAGCTTTTGTTCGCACTTGAAACAGAAACTGTCTTGAAAGGTCATACCATTGTCAATACTGTTTATTACATGAACGGGGATTTTGTGATAGATAGTGGTTGAAAGGTCAATGCGTTCTCCGTGAAGCCTGAAATTCCTTAATTCAATCCCTAGCCGTGTTGTGGGTGCATACTGCTGAGAAGTACCATACTAGGATGAAACAGCTGTCTGAAGCACCCCGGTTTTCATTGGTTCCCCAACTGATATCAGTCCGTGATGAATACTACCTGAATATTGTATATCGGTTGTCTTATTCAAACAATCTATTGGACTATGTTATGTATATATATCACCTTGCAAAGTTATTAGTAGGACATATTATGAAGTATACTTATGGAGAAATGAATGACCGTGTTAACCAGGTTCTATACATACATACATACATACATACATACATACATACATACATACATACATACATACATACATACATACATACATACATACATACATACATACATACATACATACATACATACATACATACATACATACATACATACATACATACATACATACATACATACATACATACATACATACATACATACATACATACATACATACATACATACATACATACATACATACATACATACATACATACATACATACATACATACATACATACATACATACATACATACATACATACATACATACATACATACATACATACATACATACATACATACATACATACATACATACATACATACATACATACATACATACATACATACATACATACATACATACATACATACATACATACATACATACATACATACATACATACATACATACATACATACATACATACATACATACATACATACATACATACATACATACATACATACATACATACATACATACATACATACATACATACATACATACATACATACATACATACATACATACATACATACATACATACATACATACATACATACATACATACATACATACATACATACATACATACATACATACATACATACATACATACATACATACATACATACATACATACATACATACATACATACATACATACATACATACATACATACATACATACATACATACATACATACATACATACATACATACATACATACATACATACATACATACATACATACATACATACATACATACATACATACATACATACATACATACATACATACATACATACATACATACATACATACATACATACATACATACATACATACATACATACATACATACATACATACATACATACATACATACATACATACATACATACATACATACATACATACATACATACATACATACATACATACATACATACATACATACATACATACATACATACATACATACATACATACATACATACATACATACATACATACATACATACATACATACATACATACATACATACATACATACATACATACATACATACATACATACATACATACATACATACATACATACATACATACATACATACATACATACATACATACATACATACATACATACATACATACATACATACATACATACATACATACATACATACATACATACATACATACATACATACATACATACATACATACACAGGCACACACATGCGTAGAGTTAGTGGAAGTCACTTTACAAAAATCATTTAATTGGAAGCGATTTTAAACTTACCACTGAGTGAACTGATATCTCCTGATAGCTTCAGTGCTGATCAGTGAGTTCAATGAGTATCATAACTTTCTCTGAGATGCGCAAATAGAAGAAAATAAAGATACAATGCTATATCATTTATATATATCAGCTAAAAAATTTATTTTTCCGTGTCCAAGAATTTATTTTTTTTATCCCTATCTGCCTACTGTCGAACTAAATCTGGGAACATTCATTTTCAAAAGACGTTTCCTCATGGACCGACATCAGTCTAAACACCATTGAAAATCTTAAATCACTAGACACTTGTTTCATTCCAGTTATTGACTCGTTACGGGTGCATACTTATAATCCCGTGGGGAATTAATCGCGACTGTCGTGCGACGCAGCCATGCGTGAGGAGGAATAGAGGCCTATGTAACTGGATGACGTCCGCATGAAACCATAAATTGAGAGAGGTGAGAAAACACTGGCTGCTGAAATGTGAATCACTGGCAGAGTGGTAGCATACTCGCCGTCAGATATGGTTGACCTGGATTCGATCTCTGACGAGTTCGTCCCCAGCGGCAACTGGCTGATAACAAGTTTTTTTATCATTTATCCCTTTGGTTGAAAGTGGAACATCCGGCTTCAGCAGCACATCACCATTTCACTCTCTTCTCTCCAGTCTTCCCAACCTGGCACCACGACTGCCCACAACCCTTCATTTCCTCCTCACGCCATTTCCCCCATGTCAACCTCCAACCCCAAACTCGTCGTTTCCCATATGGGTTCCACTCGAGGGCATAGACTGACGCATGATGTCCCCAATCGCTCTTCTCAGTGTATGCCCAAACCAATCCATCTCCACTTTATTCTGCACATTTGTTGGGCGATGGGTTCTTGCTTCGTTGTTTCGTTGCCAGCCAGCCAGATTTTCTTGCTGCTTATTCTTATTATTCTGTATTATTATCATTATTATTGTTATTCAGTATCAAGTGAGTGTAGGTGGCAGCTGTTGATGAATTTCTGTAGTTTCTTGGAAATGCTTTTCGTGACGCACCAAGTCTCTCGACCATCACATAGAAGCACTGATTTACTTGATTGGATTAGTGTTGAAACTCCGGATCTTGTTCTCGCTTTAGGCTCAGTGGAGTGCTGTAGACCTACACACTGATTTCAGATTGATGAATGAAGACGTCTTGCTGTGTTTCCGACTCTGGCTCGCTTTGACGTCCTCATCTGTGCCACCTGTGGTTGAAACAATGCTGCCTAGGCAGATGGGTAGGTGAAAGAGACTACTTCCTTTAGGTTTCTCCCGTTGACGTTGATTGGTGCTTGTTGTCGTTGTTGCTGTTGTTGGTTAGGTATCTCCATCATCTCTGTCTTCTCTACGTTCACCTGAAGGAAGTCACGTCTTCCTTCACTGCATCGCCTCTTCCGCCAACTTGTTGGTTTTCACCTGTAGATCTTCGAGCTTGCGTGACATTGGACATAAATCATCATTGGTGAAATCTAGATCTTCTTCTTAGGTATTTTCGTCTGTCAAACAGTAAATGCCTATATTCTCGCAGCTCCTCACGGTTCGCTGCATGATCCAGTTGACCACAGCCAAGATGATCATCGGTGATAATAGTAGGCGGCAGCCTTGTTTTGTCTTACTCCTGTCTTCACTTCAAAGGCATCACTGATCTTTCCATTGGGAATTACTTGCCATGTAGCATCCTCATATAGCTGTAACTGTCTAATGAGGTTGGTCAATGTTTGTGGCACTCAAACCATAGTATTGAAGCAGCTGCCTGCCAAATTACTTCTCGGCGTTATCGACGCTGTCCAAGGCCTCTTCAAAATCGATGAAGTTGAGGTACAGGTACAGTTGACTGCCATTCTATGCTCTGTTCTCTGATGATGCGTAGCGTAGCATTACAATTTGATCCGCACATGATTTGTTTTTCCTGAAGTCAGCCAGCCTGTTTCGGTCATATTTTGAATCCAACGCATGTTTTAGTCTGTCTAGAATGATGCGGCTTAATATTTTGCCTGGTGTGGACAGGAGTGGAGTGTGATTCCACGCTAGTTCTTGCGAAGACTTAGATCTCCCGTCTTTGGAAGTTTGACAAGGTAGCCCTTCTTCCAATTAGTGGGCAGGTACCTTTCCTTTCTTTCTTTCTTTCTTTTTTCCTTCCAAACCTTCTGCGACAGTGATGTGAGCATGTCCGTTGCTGATGTGTCTGCATTTGTTTTCAGTGCTTCTGGAGGACTTCGCTCTGGTCCTACTGCTTTCCCGGATTTCAGCAACTTTATGGCGTTCAGGACTTCGGGTTTTGTCGGAGGGCTTGTGTTCACTGCTAATTCTGTGGCTGGGCTGCTGGTGATATTTCTAGACGAGCTGCATGTGGTGGTGGTCGATTCAAGAGTTTTTTGAAATGGTCGGTCCATTGTTTCCTTTGCTTCTACTCTTTCCCTCACTATATTTCATTGGTTTCATCTGAGTTGATCTCTCCCCTCCTAGATAGTAACCTGGTTATTTGATATATTGTTGTCAGGTCTCTGTCTCTCCTACCTGTAGCCTGTTCTGCTTCGCTTGTCGATGTGTCGAAAAGTGTCTTTTGTCTTTCCGTGCACTCTTCTTCACTTCTTTGTCCAGTGTAGTGTTTTATACGTTGTGTTCAGTTCCTCTTCTAGTTTTTCATCCCTGCACTGCACTGCACTGCACTGCACTGTTTCATCTTCTGCTTCACCTTCACCGTCTTCCTCTTCCTGCTCTATCAGCTTCCATGTGACTGCCGAGATCCATTCCCTGTCCTATTTCTTCCTCCTTCCTAATACAGTTATGTAGGTATCCTTCCACATAGCCTTCATAGAGTTCCAGTGTTCTTCCACACAGGTTCCTTTGGGGATGTTGCTCAATGTCTCCCATTTTGTCCTGATGACTGACTGACGCAAAGATGTCCTTTGTAGTGTCGTCCCTCAGTTCAGTTTCTATTCTGGGTGCTCAACTTGAACCGTGGTCTACCACCAACTTCTCTGAAGGCTTTCAACTTGATTTTGAAGGTAGGTTCCTTACACTAGATAGTGAGTGGTGTGAACCTACATTTGCTCCCCTTCTTCACCTGATCGTGTGTCCAGTAGGCTGGCTGCGTCTCCACTTTCTTCACATTGAGATGAAGTCGATCTGATTTTTAGTGTCTCCATTTGGTGAAATCCATGTCGATCGCTTTGTGAATATCCTTGTGTTTGTACACAGTGTCTCGCCCCCAGTCACCAGCTCGTTGAATGCACAGAAATCTGCAGACAGTTCTCCATCCTCGTTCATTTCCTCAACTGCTTCTCGACACATGATTGGTTCTCTTCCTGTCTTGTCCACTCCCAGTTTGGCATTCATGTCATCCCACCCATTAGAATGCATTTTGATGTCGCCAATTGGAGTCTTGTCTAGTACTGATTTCAGTTGTCTGTAGAATTCCTCCTTCTTCTCTTCATCTGCATTATTTGTAGGTGCACAGCATAGCATTGACATTGTATGATTGTGACTTTCCTTCCTTTTGACTTGAATCTTGCTGTCATGATCCTGATCCTGCAGGAGGAGACTGCCTTCTACTGCACGAGAGCCTTTGATACTCATGGGGACATCGTGATAGCCACTCGAAAACTGGGTGTGCTTGTGGTTGTCGTCTGGGTGACAACATTGGAGTAGATTATTGACTCTCCAGTTGACAGTTTGGAGATTCCACTTCCATTCCATCTGCTTTTGCAGATTCCTAGCACTTCAATGCTATACTTTCTCATCTCGTTTGCGGTCTGAGCAGCCTTGTTAGATTGAAATATGATGCAAATATTCCATGTCCGTATGCTTACTTTTGCTTTCATGGAGAGTAGAGTAGACACATCGGTCAATTGTCTTCGTGAATGCTTTCACCAACCGGCGTCATTTCGTCTCTCCGATTCCAGTGAGGAATAAGTTTATTTTTATGTTTTACATTTTGTTTGTGCTTTGAAGTTTTGTTTAGCGATTGGATTGGTTTTTTGGTGTAGGGTTGCTAGCTGTATGCCAAACCTTCACTCTTTACCCCGGGCTTAGGAGCGGTTAGTAACTTTTGACTTAGTTAACTAAGTGAGGTTTTCGGAAACGAAACTAATCTCTTGATAGAATAACCCTCATCTTTCAAGAGCCTCTGCGAAGGCATGAGAGCCAATGATCTACTTAATCAAAAGCATTTTCAGAGATGCAAATGAAACATACCTAAATAGGTTGTTAATACACCTATATACCACAAAGCCATCAACTATCTCCCATTTCTTATGGCAAATTAGAGATAATGTGTATTGATAAAACGGGGAAAATGAACAAAGGCTGTCAGCGTGATCTCTAAGCTTCATAATTATGGAGTTAAATTTAGTTTTGCAAAGCTAAATAACTGCTTTCATTCTGTAGTGGGCATTGCTGATCTGAACGTATATATGTAGTATATGTTGAGAGGACGGCAGAAAATAATTGGCAGTTACCAGTAATAAGTAAACACTCAACCCAGAGAAACTTAAGAGGCAATGTGGGTGTATTAAGAGCGAATCAAGATAGAAGCAGAGGAGAAGATGAAGCACCTTATGCAGATGACTGTTTTAGGGGAAAGTGTGCAATATTTGATGACTACTGTACAAAATGTCAATAAAAAATATTCCTTTCCGCGTCTCAGTCTTCTCGTTCCCCTCACTTGGTGTCGCTGCTTCTGGACATGATGAAGATTCCATGGCCCGCAGTGCTCAAGGATGGAGATATCAAGGTCTTCCTCAGAGACTTCGAGTAGGTCTCGGATATGATGGGTGTCCGGGATCCAGGAGCGAAGGTCGTGGTACTTGGCACGTTGCTGAGGGAGAGATCAAAAGTGACATATGTTGGCGTGGAACGTGTTGATGGGAAGGAGACTTGGAAGAGAATGGTTGAACGTCTGGGGGGGCGGAGTTTGACAGCCCAGTAGACAGGAAGCTCTCACTGCAGCAGTTCCGGAGCACGAAACTTGGAATAGATAAGGACCCGCTGGTATTGGCTGTAAAGTTGATATAACTACTTCGACGAGCACTTCTCACTTTGGATGACGACCCCGAGGCGCAGTTGCTGGCTGCACGGTTCATCGAAAGTGTCCCGAACGCCATCGCCAAGCAGCTACGACTAGTGAACGCAGCCCAATTCATAGATATTAGTAAGCTGGCAAAGGTGACCAGACAGCTGATAGGTACAGCAGTAGCTGCAGTGGAGTCACCGGAGGTAAATAATTGAAGGAAACGAGAAGACTAAGAAGCAGAAAGGAATGTTTATTATTGACCTCTTGTAAAGTAGTCATAAAATATTGCACACTTTCCCCTAAGACAGTCATCTGCATAATGTGCTTCTGCTTCCATCTCGATTTACTCTTAATACACCCACATTGTCTCTAACGTTTCTCTGGGCAGAATGTTTACCCACTGCTGGTAATTGTCTATGATTTCTGCCGCTTTCTCAACATTTACTACTTATATTCATTCTGATCAGCAACACCCACTACAATTCCACTTAGGGAATGCAAATCGAAGAAGGTAAGTAAAGTGTTGACAAATATGTCACTAAATTCCTCTATTGAATATCTAGCGCACTACAGAATATCTCTGTTTCTTATTACTTATAAGACATGTCGAGATTGTGATTTTGTGTAGGGAGGACAGCATCTCACCTATTTACAAAAGGAAAGCATGGGTACTTCATTTCACCTGCAGAAAAGCCCAATACAACTTCAAGACGTGAAAACTTGTAGTTCTGTGAAACCACCACTCATGTTGCATACCTAAACTTAGAGGGAATGGAAATTCACTTAGACAGAAGGGTATTATTGATGTGCACTGCTAAGGGGGTACCAAGCGAACACAAAACAACTATCCAGTACTCTCTGGTTTTCAGTCATTCCCTGAATGACTTCAGCCTGTAATCCCATTCCAACTACAAGTTGATAAGGAATTAAAACTCCCCATCTCTTCACACCACTAAAACAATCAGTGCAAAGTAACATTGATGAAATATTTTCCTGTACATAATGATCAGTGAACCTTTCTAGTCTGCTTCAACAGAGTAATCTGAGAGTAATACATATACCGTTAAACTACTTTACTGTTCACCTTTCCAACAGGTTCAGCAAACTGTTAATGATCTATAAATGAAATGTGTATTTAAAATCTCAATGAAGTAAGTAGAAAAACAAACTTTTGACGTTTTCCGACTTCGGGGAAATCGCTTCTTCAGAGAATAGAACCTGTATCATTTATCGATTGCTGAAATAGTAATACCAGTAAGGTTTTGTTCTGTGAAGAAGTAATTTCCACGAAGTCACAAAACGTCAGAAGATTATTTTTCTACTTCATTTGGATTTTATAAATATATTTCTTTTATCATCCATTTACCCAATGCTCAACTTATTCAACTCGATTAGGTCAAATTTTGATCCTGAAGTTTGCAAATTATTGGTGGTCTCTTTTTATGTGAACCACAATCAAGATTTGACTAAATACTTTCGCAAATATCGACCACTGAATAAAAGGTTGATATTAGATATAGTTTGTATATGTGCAAGTCACAGCGTATATGAAATGAAACATATCCAACGCAGAAGTCTGGTTCGAGCTTCTTAAGAGGAACAATCAGAAATTAAAATATGTTAGTAATCTCGATTCCGACTAGCTGAAGGATCATTCTATCTTCAAACCCCTCCGATCTATCTACTGACCTTGAAATTCTTTCATCAAGAAATGCTATTTTATTGAATATCTACACTTCACCTTTTATATTTTCTTACCTGCCTCTCATTCTGAACCATTTTCTTCTTCAGTTTATGTTCCTCTCGATCAAAATCATTTACTGAATAAAACTTAATTTAATGGTTGAAAAGTTGTTTGAAATATTTGGTCCTTATAACAATGAAGTTATTGGTGGATAAGTACCTAAACAAGGTTATAGGAGTTATTTGTTGGGTGGTGGCTAGCACTGAAATCCAGGAGGCACGTTTAGTCCTATCCGGGACTTGTCATCTGCGTCTAACTGCATTCCAGTGATGATGGCCTTCCCACTGGGATTCGAACTCAACAACCAATTCTCCAAACCCCAGAGACACTGAGGTATGATAGCCATCTCTTGTGCAACGAGTATCACTTATTGTTATTTATTGATATTTGCAACGCCTTTTCCTTATGCTGTATCGAGCTGATCATTTTCTGTTGGCATATAGGCTCCTAAGTGAATACCTTGATATTCTCTGAAAGTTAGATCTGATATGATTCGATAGGTGGTGGCTAGCAGTAGAATTCAGGATGCATATTTCACTTCATTTGAAACTCATCATTTGCAAAATATTCTACTTTACGAATTAATTTCACAAAAGGATTTAATAATAAGTAATCAGACTACGTGAGATAGTCCTGGTTTTGTAGATTGGTATTATCGATACTACCTGATGGTCGAAGGTGCATTGAAAGTACAATCACTGCACAGCTCAAAATCGAAGCCTACGGGTTACCGGCTGCCACTCTGTCAACTGAGCTGCCAGATGTCAACGGTTTTTACAGATATTCAGACAACACCTTAAGTGACTCAAGTAAAATCAAGATCTGGTCAACAGCAGGATCTTCTAGGTCGGTTTGTAGATCACTGGTCCGTGTGTTATCCTGACCCAAGTTTTCATCTCACATCTGGTCATCACCTGATATCAATTATTAATAACCAGTAGGCATTGAACACATAATTCTTCACAAATTTTTAAATCCTACTAGAACATTTTCTGTTCTTGAGACATTCTGAAGTAGGAATACACAGTTTCAATCTCCGTGGATAATGCAATTCTATTGAATACAAAAAGCTAGACTGAGATAGTAGGTCATTACCATCCGGTTTCGACAAGTTGTATGAAAATTTTCTTGAAAAAGTCAATTTCAATTTCAATTTTTGAGGTGTAAGTACACCCATCTGATGAGTCCCAAATAGGACGAAACGTTCGTCCTGGATTCTACTGTCAGCTACAAAACAGATCATGAAGAGAAATCACAAGTATCAATGAACAATAGTATTATAACTATATTTCAGTTTGATTTAATCTCCTTTTCTATGCAGTTGTTCACAGTATTAGAAAATTCACTGTCACTTCTATTCTGGTTAATTCGAACTATCATTACCTAATGGAAGTAATTAGAGTGAACCAGTTCTCAATCTAGACAAATTCCAATCTGTTTCATGTTTTTCACACTCTTTTCTATTAATGCCTCAGTCATTTTCTTATCGTTTAACTCCTTCACCAGTCATATATACACACACTGAGACACGTCTACATTCCTTGCTTCATGATACAAACATGGATTATCGTGGAAACACAAGAGAAAAACTGGTGAAAAAAGAGACTGAGCCTGTTTTGACGTCATTAAATTCTTTCATCTCTCTCACTAACGATGTCAATAATTTTGTTATCGTCTTTCTTCTCTTTTATTTTTTGGGTTCGTCTGCTTAAACAGACAGAAGTGAGAACGAACACTCACAGTATGTAATTTTTCATTGTTGTATTATTTATTGCAGTGTTTTTGCCATGTTATAGTTCTGTTGTTAAATCATTTCCTCAGGGAATTCAACTTTTCACAGACAACATGATTCTGTGTTAGACGCGTAATATATGGAAGAAAAAAATTGTTGTAGAATATGGTGTGGTGGGTGTTTGCATTGAACTGTTATATCAGCCGGAAAGTGGAAAATGTGAATTTCAGATAAGCATCCAAGAGCTTTCGATTGACCCTTGATCCTCATTTATCCACCACTTATAGTTCGGAAACAATCACCGCATGCTGAGTGAAATCAGTTCCTTCATCGTTATTACCCGTGATACATTGTGTTCAGGTAGTTTACTTGCATATTTAAATATGAACCAGTTCGCCTGAAAGATACGGACAATAGGCACCAGACTTTGTGTTGTACACAGCTTGGAATGCCGAATTGCGTCTGTCATCTTGTGGGTGGGTTGAGCATACGAGACTTGGAAAGTATATTCGAGGCCAATGACGTTCAAGGTCATCATTAAGACTGAATTGGAAGAGTCACTTGCTTAGAACAACTGCAACCGGACAAAGTTATAAAAACAACGAGTGAGTAATTCAATATACAGCAACAAACCAATTGAGCTTAAATGGATTGAAGAGAATACCGGCCAACTGAAGATTGCTTGCTTCTCCAGTCAGTCATTGATAAGATAAAGGTCTGAAACAGTTCAATAGGTTACTTCTCCAGCTAAAATGACTATTTGGAACTTTTATTTTCATAACTCTTAGGAATCTCCTACCTTCTGAAGACTTCTGGTGTTCACTTTTACTTTGTATACTACTGTGAAGTGTTGCAACTTGACCCAATGTACTTGTGTGCGAGGCTCTACGTTGATTCTATTTGTCTGTCTATCACTTTTAAGTTCATACAGTAGATAAAATGCTTCTTGATTGATTGATAGTTGAATTTCTCAATAGAACTTACTTCTAGTCACCCCATTACCTTTGTTACCTAAGTATACAAATAAACCACTGTATCCTATCTTTTAGGCTAAAATAAGCTTATTAGCTGAATGTCATGGACAAATATTAAACTTCTGACAATACCTGCCTGATTTACAAGTAGACTTTATTGCACAAGGAAGTTGGATAGAACACTACTGGAAATTGTCATTCATTGGATAGATGTATTGCCCTAATTTGAAGGAGATAACAAAAGACCACTTTGTTGGTTGGTTGAAGGAAATCGATAAGAAATCACCCTTAACCTTAGTTTTGTGCTTCCTGGCATTCATCAGCAAGGTGTACCCTCAACCATAAGGGGAATGGCGCCATCCACTGCTGCAGTCAGAGAAGTTCCCACTAAGCTATTCAGGCCACGACAGACTTCCTGGAAGGCTAGATTGCATACATTGACTGATCACTGAAAAGTGACCAGTTCGATGTTGTCTAGTCTGAAGTGCTGACTAAACCCTATCGATCGTCATGTTGAAATGTGAGCCATCTTCTAATGTACACGTTGACTTGAAACCCAGTAATCATAATTATTTGGCTTCGGTTAGAACTGAGAAGGCAGCTACCCGTAATCACGTTATTTAATTTACAACATTCATTGTTAGTTATAAGTAATAGTGGTTAATAGTGAAATTCAAGAGGCTCAGTAGTCTACCGACTCACGACAACCATAGCGGCTATAGTCTGATGTTATAGCTTGTATTCCCCCCGTAGTGAATAAATGCAAGATTCAGTGTCAAATCCTATTTTTTGGTATGCCAAAATATAAAGTAAAGGAGTTTTGTATCCGTGTTATCTAAATGAAACAAATAGCTCGAAATGAGTGCCAAAAGTGAATCTTTGGTGCACAGGAGTAACTTATCGATCCGACTGTCTACTTAACTTTCTATCTTTTTATCCTCATAACTTTCTGTCGAAGTAAGGAAAAGAAAATGTAAGACTGAACAACGTCCATTATTGCAATTTATCTTGCAATCATTTTCTCGAAAACATTTATTTTCTTGTACAAATTTTACAGCACCCGGCCGAAAACCTAGTGGTCACTGGTTCGAATCCCGTCGAAGTCCAAATTTTCATTTCACCTTCAATAATCACCCAGTGTGAAATTTAAGGCAAGCAAGGAATGCGAAAACAGCAGGGTACAATGAATTCATAAATTTCAGTAGTACTCGCCGGCTGGTTACTTTACATACTTGATTATACCCACCGTTAATTAATGCAAAGAAATATTATTATTATTATTAGTCCCTTGGGTTCCTAGTGGAACATAGGGCTTCAGTAGCACGCCTCCAGTGACCTCTGTTCTCTGAGATCTTTTGAACCTGGTCCCACGACAGCCCAGAAGCTCTCATTTCCTGCTCGCACGACCTCCTCCATGTCACCCTCGGATGTCCAACTCGTCGCTTCCCATGGGGATTCCACTCGAGGGCCTGACGCGTGATGTCCTCAGTCGGCCTTCTCAGTGCATGGCCAATCCATCTCCACTTCTTCCTGCATATTTGTTGCGTGATAGGTTCTTGATTGGTTCGTTCCCAGAGTTCCTTGTTGCTTATTTTTTTTGGCCATCTGATCTTCAGCAGCGAGCGTAAGCAGTTGTTGATGAATGTCTGTAGTTTATTGGAAATGCCTTTCGTGACGCGCCAAGTCTCTGAACCATACAAGTCATCATCATCATCATTATCAACATAGGACCAGGCATTACTGCGTAACGGTCCGAGTTGCCACACCTCATATCAGCACATCAAGTAAAAAGGTAGTGAGGTGAAGGATGAAGATAAGTGAATGCAGTCAAAAGAAATATAAAGTACGAGAAGAAAGGAAAGAGGAGTGACAAAATAGTGAGATTCGGTATAGCCTCGTTAAGATGAGGATAATGTGTGTATACATCTGCGCCACTGACTTCGGTTCTGAGCCATATCACCTAGGGTCTGCAACCACTGGTTCCTCTTGTCCCGTGGACCCCAACCACCTAGTCTGCATCGTCCTACATGGCTTAAACCAACAGTCAGAGACTTCATACATTGGTGCCATGTTTTAGTCTGGCCACCTCGGGCCTTTTTCCAGCCTGAACCCACCTCAGCCAACATTGTGTGACGAGGCAATCGGTGACTAGGCATACGTAGTACGTGTCCCAACCATCTCAGTCGATGAAGGTTCACAACCTCGTCGACTGACTTACCTCTTCTCCCTAAAACTCTACACCTAACTTCTGCATTACTCACATGGTGACACCACGGAATACGTCCTATACTACGAAGGCAACGGTGGTCAAATACCTGTAACCTTCTCATGTCTTCCACTTTCAATGGCCATGTTTCACAGCCATACAGTAGAACAGAGCGGACTGCTGTGCAGTTCACGCGACCCTTAATAGACAAACGAATATCACGGCGGCGCCATAGGTGGCGCAAATTGGCAAAAGCCAATCATACAAGAGCACTGACTTGACGTTGGTGTTGAAAATCCGTATCTTGTTCCACATGCTGAGTGCAGAAGATCTCCACACTGGTTTCAGGCTAATGAACGCCTGTCTTGCTTTTCCGATTCTGACTTTGACGTCCTCGTCCGTCCCGCCTGTAGTTGAAACAGTGCTTCCTAGATAAGTGAAGGAGGTTACTTCCTTTAAGTTTCTCCCGTTGACGGTGATTGGAGTTTGTTGTTGTTGTTGTTGATGGTGGTGGTGCGGTATCTTCATCACTTCTGTCTTCTCTATATTCACCTGAAGTCCCGTCTTCGCTGCCTCTTCTATCAACTTGTTAGTTTTTGCCTGCAGATCTTCAAGTTTATGTGACATTAGGCATAAGTCATCGGCGAAATCCAAGTCTTCTAGGTTCTTTTCCGTCGTCCAGTGTATCCCCCTCTTCTCGCTGCTTACTGTTTGCTGCATGATCCAGTCCACCACAATCAAGAATATCATGGGGGATAGTAGGCAACCTTGTTTCACTCCTGTCTTCACTTCAAAGGCATCACTGAGCTTCCCATTGTGGATTACTTGGCATGTGGCATCTTCATATAGTTGTTGAATGAGGCGGATAAAGGTTTGCGGTACTCCGTAGTATTGAAGCAGTTTCCAAATTACTTCTCGGTCGACGCTGTCAAAGGCCTTCTCAAAGTCGATGAAGTTGAGGCAGAGAGCTGATTGCCATTCTATACTCTGTTCTGTGATGATGCGTGGTGAAGCGTTGCAATTTGGTCTGCACATGATTTGTACTTCCTGAAGCCTGCCTGTTCCGGTCGTCGTTTTGAATCCAGTGCATCCCTTAACCTCTCCAGGATGATGCGGCTTAATATTTTACTTGGGGTGGACAGGAGAGTGATTCCGCGCCAGTTCTTGCAAACACTGAGGTCTCCCTTCTTCGGCAGTTTGACAAGGTAACCCTTCTTCCAATCGTCAGGTACCTTCTCTTCCTTCCACACCTTCTGCAATAGTGGTGTGAGCATGGCCGCTGTTGTCTCTGCATCTGTTTTCAGTGCTTCTGGCGGTATTCCATCTGGTCCTGCTGCTTTCCCGCATTTCAGTGGCTTTATGGCGTTCAGGACTTCCATTTTCGTTGGAGGATTAATGTTCACTTGTAATTCAGCGGCTGCAGGTGGTATTTCTGGACGAAGTGCAGGTGGTGGTCGATTCAAGAGCTTCTTGAAGTGGTCGGCCCATCGTTTCCTCTGTTTCTCTTCTTTTGTAATTAAATTTCCTTCTTCATCTTTTATTGGTTTCATCTGTGTTGGTCTCTTCCCTGATAGCAACCTGGTTATTTGATACAATGTCGTCAGGTCTCTATCTCTCCTACTTGCAACCTGTTCTGCTTCACTTGCCAGTGTTTCGTAGAAGTGTCGTTTGTCTTTGCGTGCACTCTTCTTCACTTCTTTGTCCAGTGTAGTGTTTTATACATTGTGCTCAGTTCCTCTTGTCGTTGAGCATCCTTGCACTGGTTTATCTTCTGCTTCACCATCCTCCTCTCCCTGCTCTATCAGCTTCCAGGTATCCGCCGAGATCCATTCCTTGTCTACTTTCTTCTTCCTTCCTAATACGGCTGCGCAGGTTTCTTTCCACATAGCTTTCAAAGACTTCCAGTGTTCTTCCACACAGGTTTCTTCAGGGATGTTGCTCGATGTCTCCCATTTTGTCTTGATGGCTGCCTTGAAGATCTCCTTTGTAGTTTCATCCTTCACTTTGTTCCGAGTGTTGTACTTGAATTGAGGTCTATCACCAGCTTCCTTGAAGGCTTTTAACTTGATTTGGAAGGTTCCTTGCACTAGATAGTGATCTGAACCTACATCTGCTCCTCTTCTTGACCTTGTGTCATGTAGGCTGACTGCGTCTCCATTTTCTTGAGATTGAGATAAAGTCGATTTGATTTTTAATGTGTCCATCTGGTGAAATCCATGTCACTTTGTGGATATCTTTGTGCCTGAACACACTGCCTCCAATCACCAAATCGTTGAATGCGCAGAATTCTGCAAACAATTCTCCATTCTCATTCATTTCACCTAGTGCCTCTCGACCCATGGTTAGTTCTCTTCCCGTGTTGTCCCCTCCCAGTTTGGCATTCATGTCGCCCATCAGAATTTTGATATCGCCAACTGACGTCTTGTCCAGTGTTGATTGAAGTTGTCTGTAGAAATCCTCCTTTTTCTCTTGCTCTGCATTATTTGTAGGTGCATAACATTGTATGATTGTGACCTTTCTTCCTTTTGAGTTGAATCTTGCTGTCATGGTCCTGCAGGAGGAGATTGGTTCCCACTGCATGAGAGCCTTCGATGCTCTTGAGGACATCATGATAGCCACTCCCTCAGTGTGCTCGTGGTTGGCGTCTGGGTGACCGGAGTAGATTATTGATTCTCCAGTTGACAGTTTGGAGAGTCCACTCCCATTCCATCTGCTTTTGCAGAATCCAAGCACTTCAATGTGATACCTTTTCATCTCCCTTGCAATCTGGGCTGCCTTACTGGGTTCAAACATGGTGCGGACATTCCATGTCCCCACGTTTACTTTCGCTTTCATCGAGAGAAGACACATCGGCCAATTGGCTTCCCGAAGGCAGGCTTTCACCAACTGGCGTCATTTCGCCTCTCCGATTCCAGCGGGGAATAAGTTTGTTTTCATTTTTTATATTTTGTTTGTGCTTTGAAGTTTCTTTAGCGGTTAGATTTGTTTTACGGGGTAGGGTTGCTAGCCCTATGCCCAACCTTCCCTCTTTACCCGGGCTTAGGACCGGCTAGTAACTAGTAAACTAGTTAACCAGGCGAGGTTGCAAAGAAATATATTTACGTTTAAAAGTAACGTAAGCCGAGACACCGATTTAGGTGTAGCAACATAGAAATGAACAATCCTTGTACAAGTCAGGTGGTAATGTAAAGGATAGGAGTAGATGTTCAGATTGGATAGGCTGAATATACACTTAATAACCTGTTTTGAATTTACATTTACTGGTCGCCGGACAACAGTGAATCTCATGTTGTCTAGTCCTGAGACGGATCGCTCTCCAGTGACTAATTAGTGTATGTAGTCCAGTCCTACAGAAGGTCAGTTATGGCCTTGTAAGCTCACTGGTAGCGACACTGGCTGCCATACTGGGTGACGTGGGTTGAAATCTCACAGAGGACATCAGTTTCCTCGTGGTTGCAGATATGCCTTACTGATGAGTACCAATAAGCACAAATTCTAGGTTCAGAGCTTCCTGCCGATTCTTTTCAACCAACTGACAATTATGATTTTGGATAGTACTGCTAATAAGTAAACCACCGTTTCTTTCTGATCTCAGAGGTTTGTTTTGACAGCTGGAATTGCATAAACTTCTGCAATTACTAGCCACTTCTTATTCTGTGGTGTACTGAGAACTGTAAAGGACTTACAGATATCAGTATCATGTGCATAGTCCACTAGGCCTTTCGTTACTGACATCCTCAGGGTTCTCTTTTCAGCACACTCCACCTATTTAAGTAGGTGCTCAATAATTCGGATAGACAGATGCCTCTCCAAACGATCAATAGAGTTGCTTCTACAGACACATTCGAATCGATTTATGCATTAAGATGTGTCAAGGTACATTTGTGAACAAAGATATAATATCAAATGCGACAAGATGTTTACCAGATATATCTAAGTCGATGATGTTTCATGTGAAATGGGAGTTTTCGGAAACGGTATGTTTTCTCAGCCGTCTGTACCTTGGCTCGATGATTTCTTATAACAAGTGAGCTACGTTATGACGGGCTAAAATTTATCACTGATAATAAAGGCCTTAGAGACACCCTTGGCTTGTGTATAATAACTTTGAGATCTGTAACCCGATTGGTTTAATGCTTTTTAGTATCTTTTATCACATACGACTCTCTCAGACCTACAAGGAGTTACACTCCACGGTGATATGGTCCACCTAAAGTACACAAACCTGAGCTTCCTCTTCGTCCAGTTTTATATATGTTTGACTATCTATACCACGTAGTTGCAAAGTTCATAGTGTGGAATTCAGGTCCCTTACGCAAAAATATCAGTAAACCACACTGTAAAAGACGTCTTCAAACTTGTTTCTAAGCTAGATAATGTGAATGTAAACAGGGCACATATGATGTCGCTTGATTTCTCATCACTATTCACTAATGTTTCACTATTGGAGAAAATAGAGTTTTTATGTCAACAAATATCGGAAATAACAGTCTCATATTCATGGTGCTCTTATCATGTGATCTATTGGGTTATTTCCAGAGTAGCGTGAAAATGAAAAGTTCTGCACGTACACTTGAAAATCTTTCAGTTTCGTGCAAATTTGAGCATCATGTTCAGCTACGACATATTTATAAACTATGGATAGTCTGATATGCTACATTCAAGTACACCCAGTCCGCATATTTTTTAAAAATGATAACAAAATAATAACTTTTTAGTCTTAGATTTATTAGTCTTTCTTTCTTAATGTAGTATTCTTCATGGACTTTCATGAAAAGCCATCGTCTGTGGGGTCGATCAGTTGGAAGTGAAACCGATACCAATTGGAGATCATGGTGGATAATCGCCCCAAATTACGAAATGAGAGAAGTGGTTGACTGTCTCAGTGGCTGAAAGGCTAATGCGTTCGCCGTGTAACCTGAAGGTCTTGAATTCGTTCGCTGGAAGGATCGTCGATGAGTACTGCTGAAGAGTCCCATACTAGCAAGAAACAGCTGTCCAGTGCTCCACGGTTTTCAATGGTTTTTCAACTGACGTCATAACTTTATTTGGTTGCTGTTGTCCCCAACAGGTGATTCTGCTGAGTCAGTCTTTACGCACACCTCCGACGTCGCCGGTCTCCAATATACTTGCTAAGTCTCGTAGACTCAATGAACACACACGATGAGACATGCAGTTCCGTCCTCCTAACTGGCAACAGAACACAACACAAAGTCTGGTACTTATTGTCGCTATCCTTCAGATGATGAGACTCCGCAGTATATGCACAATTAAATTACCTGAGCAGAACCCACAGTGATGGATTTCATTGGACATGCAGTGATTACTTCCGAGCTATAAGCGATGCACAAATAGGTGAGGGGTTATTTGAAAGTTGTTGAACCGATATATCTAGTAATGTTGATCAGCTTTTAGAAGCAATAAGATAATACGAACATTGCTATTTAAATTTAGGGGTTTGTGGGGATTTAGTGATTTTTCAAGTTGTTATTCATCATGTACTGATACCACCTGCAGGAACATTGGAAATCTGACAGCACCGGACTGCTCTTTAGTCCTAATACTGGACTTCTCAGTAGTGTGCACCCACGACACCGCCATCCACGGATCGAACCCATGACCTTCAGGTTCTGTGGCCAGCACGTTATCATTGAGCCACCGGGTCGGAATCCAATGGTCTATATTTCCTATTTCTGTTAGTTCAGCTCAATGTTAGCGTGCTGGCCACGGAACCTGAAGGTTCTGGGTTCGACCTCTGGTGATTGGGGTCATGAGTATGCACTGCTGAGGAGTCCCATACTAGGATGAAACAGCTATTGAATGCCCCGAAATTTCCAGTGTCCCTCCAAGTAGTCTCACTGTCACTCAGCTTGGATTCATACTTTCCACTTTTAAGCGTCTTTAATAGCAACTAATCCTTTTGAGTTGAAAACTTCAAATTCATATACTACTAAAATAGATATTACTACCAGAAAGTAGTATGATGATATGACTTAAAAATCCTCTCAGTTGCATACCAGTAAATAAACGATATAAAAGTCATACGGTTTCTTACTGCAGATGTTGACTGTTAACTAGGCTGTGTAAATAGAGAAAATATTTTGATTTTCTAGAAACACAAAGCGTACACAGTTAAAACAAGATTTTATTCACTTTAACAAAATAGTTACTAAGTTGGTTAAACTTTGAATTCATATATATGCATAGTAAACGGTAGTGATTCAACCTAATCATATCCAGTTACTTGTTATTTTATAAATACCTTACTGATAAACTGATATTTAGAAAGTCTGTGTAGTTTTAGTGAACTTGCATTGCAAACATCATGCCATTTGCATACACGGCGCATAATGTCTACTTTGAAGATTAGTTACCTTGTTGCTTGGGCTGCCTGGTCAAGATACTTGTGTTCTTCTAAAAAAGTGCATACTAAAAAACTGTACAGGAAATAGTCACTGTAGAACTAAAGTTTAGTGACGGGAAACCTTAAAGACAACCAGTCAGGTTATGGGGGATGCATTCAAAGTCATTCGTTACTTCCGTTCAACAATATAGTGTTGACGCTGTATAATCTGTAAATGAATTATGACGAAGTTTACGTTGTCAGTTATTTACAGAAAGTTAGCTTGCTTTTAACAACTTTAAATTGTGAATGTAGTCTTGTAATGGATATTTTACTTAACAATGAGAAAAGATATGGCTTCATCTTTCGTTGTCCTACCTGTTTTTCAAAGGATTTCATCTAACTGTCCAACAGTTAATGACTTAAGTACTACTATGAGTTGCTGAGACACCTTCAATATCAGTAGAAGCTCTTACAGATGTTAGTCAAGTTCCTTCAGTGCAGTGGTATCAGGATTTCAAAGATATTCGACTAGAAATAACCAACAGTTTCGATGTGAAGTATGGTGGAGTAGATAATACGATGAAAACGGATGAATATCCTGTTCGGAGACTTTAATATAACTGAAGAAGACCACTTAAACAGGGCCATGTAGGTTACATATGCATTAACAGTTCACAGATTCTTAGAACATACTATCGAAATTCAAAGAAAGGATATTTTCAGTGGGTAAAGGATAGTATCGTGTACTACAGCATACACAAATAGTTTAGAGTTGTATATACCGTTGTCTGAAATGGGTTATCCCCATGAAGTTGTTGTTCATAAGAATCCAAAAACTAAGGGGCACACAACCCGCTTCTTACTTCTACCGTTTTTCAAAATGAAAGGTGATATTTTTAAGGGAAAAACGATATAGACAGAAACCTATCTAAAACTAGTAAAAATCATTGCTGCGAATGCATGGCAATCTTTGTGGAATGAGATTGTTTACGAATTTATTACTTTTGTTTCACATTGTTTTGCATAGGAATCAAGTAATCAAGACATAATGTCTGCAGTAGGTTTCTACGTTATCAGCGTATAAGTAAGACTGCGAAAGTTGTTCATCTTACTCCTACTGGTCAGGATAAAGAGTCTCTGAGAAACTTCTTAGTTTCCAGGAAGATCTGTGTCTAATTAAGCTTACTTTCAAGGTTGTGTTCATCACGAAGTGACATCAGTTTAAGAGCTATTAAAAGCCTGGGAGCATTCGACAGCTGTTTCGTCCTGGCATAGAACTCCTCAGCAGTGCTCATCCACGACTAAGGGATCGAGCCGAAGACTCCCAGGGCTCACACACAGTAAAAGATGGAGGGACATCAGGGAGATGCTTCTTTCTAGTTTAAAAATCATCAGGCATTATTTACACAGAAAGTAATTTTTCTGTTTTCTCTCTATTCATCCCTGCGTCAAGCTAGTTTGGTTTGTTACTGTTTAGTTTCGTTTGCCGGTTAGACCGTCTAAGGAATCCAGTGATAATTTTTTACCGGTAGGATTTCTACTGATTAGTGTTTGGTTTAAAGTACCGTTTTCTCTGGATACGATGGGACATAATCCTCTCCGATGATTTTCTTTCTACCTAATCTATCATAGGTAGATAAGTGAAGATATGGTTAAGTGGTGTATAATATAGTTAATCCTTAGTTGCTTCATTAATTCATTGGAAGTTCATTACAGTTGGCTACCGATAGCATCAACCCGGAAGTAATTTGGAAGGCAGCTGCTTCAACACTACGCTTTTAGTGCCACAAACTTTTATCAACCTCACTCAACAACTATATGATATATGATGGATCTTACCTAAGATGATTTATGTCTAATATCTCATGTCACACGAACTCGAAGATCTGTGGGCAAAAACTAACAAGTTGGCAGAAGAGGTGAGGCAGTGAAGGAAAACGTGATTTCCTTCAGGTGAACGTAGAGAAGACACAGGCGGTGAAGATACCCAACCAGCAATAAAAACAAACACCAATGACCATAAACGAGAGAAATCTAAAGGAAGTTGTAGATTTCAAGTCAGTGCTTCTATATGATGTCTGAGAGACTTGGCGCGTTACGAAAAGCATTTCCAACAAACTACAGATATATGTCAACAGCTTCCGCCTGCACTCACTCCATACTGAAGATTAGATCAAGTAGCACGAAAGAATAAGCAACATGGAACTCTGGTCAGGCAACAAACCAACCGAGAACCCATCGTCCAACAAATATGCAAAAGAAAGTGGAGATAGGTTGAGTTGGACATACACTGAGAAGACCGATTCAAGACATCCGCATCAGGCCAGGCCCTCGAGTGGAATCCAAATAGGAAACGACGAGTTGGGTGTCCGAGGGTGACATGGAAGAAATGGTGTCAGGAAAAAAATGAAAGATTGTGGGCAGCCGTGGAGCCAGGTTGAAAAGACTGCAGAGAAGTGAGTGAAATGGTGACGTGCTACTGAAGCGGTATGTTTGACTAGGAACCCAGAGGAGAAATAATACTAAATTATTAACTATATCAACAGAATTTTCACAAGCTCTGTATGAACTTTCAATGAATGCATACAAACAGTAATGATCTCTTTCCTAGTTTTCTGAAACAGATTAATGCTTCACAAAACAGACATATATGTAATTTAGGTTTACGGGGATTATTATATATTTCAAAGTAATATTCATGACAAGCTGATATCAGCTGGGGAAACATTGTAAACCTTGGACAGAATTTTCGCCGCAGTACGGGACTCCTCAGTAGCATCTAAACACAACCCCAACAGAGATCGAAACAAAAACTTTTAGTTGATGAATACTACGTTGGAATATATAGATAACTAAGTTAAACCCAGATTTATCACAAAAGTGATAAAATGTGAAGTGGCAGTATCAAAACCTATTTATGATATTCAAAATGGAATTCTTAGCTTGAATAAACCTTGTGTTTGGTTTATGGTTTATGATTGACTGACACATGTAATTTCTCCATGTTATACGGGATAAGATTGATCGACCTCAACAACGCATACCTGCTGCACAAGAAGTGCCTTTTACTACTCAGTAGGCTACTGGATAATCCTCTAGTGTTTGAAGCGACAAGTGCTGGCTTCCAGTCTCAGTGGAAACATCATCACTCACCGAAGTGCAGGTTTGTCCGTCTGATGGCTCCCTAATAGGACGAAACGCACGTCTTGGATCTCTCCTGCTGGTCGCTACCTAGCAAATTATAGCTTTTTTATAATGTCTTAGTCATGCCATTCTAATGCCCACTGCTAGAGCACTCAATACATGTCCACGATTCTGCTGCAATTCACAGATGAATTTCTGTTGCGATAGCTTTCAACTAGGATATTTTCATGACGTCAAATGGCAAGATGCATTTCACAGCAAGTACATCATTTTTGTATGGTTCTCACTTACGGGTACTGGGTCTGTAGCTGAGAAGTCTCCACTACTGTTTATTTCTGCTCGACGTCGAACTGATTACGGAAGAAAAGGAAAATGTATGCTGTTAGTGAACCGCCTGCTATTTCATTAGCAAGGAATCTCTTGGCCTTATATGCCAATGGTTAAAACCCTACAGCCACCGACGTTTCGCCCCTACCTCACTCATCACCTCAGTATTGGATTACTGATATAACTAATGAGGGGAACATAGACCCTTTTGATAAGTGCAAGTCGTTTAAGAACCCAGTAAAAATTTACATTTCCTAAAAGTGATTTGATTTCCAGGGAAGTTCACTGATACTAAGTCTTTAGTCATGTATGAATAATGGTGGATAGTGGCTAGCAGTGGAACTTAAGACCCACGTTTCGTCCTACTTGGGACTCGTCAGGTGGATGTACCTTCCCCCCAGTAAGCAATGTTGTTCCTACCAGGGCTCGAACTCAGGACCGATCACTTCGAACGCCAGGGCATCATCCATTACACCATTTAACCACGATCAGTCTTGAGTTCGAATCCTAGTAGGAAAAACGTCGTTTACTGTGAGGCAGATGCATCCACCCATCGAGTCCGGAATAGGACGAAACGTGTGCACTGGATTCCACTGTCAGCCATTACCCACCATTATCTACATATAACTAAAACACAGCCAATATCGAGGCATCCACGCAGGAGCCCATATGCCATTAGAGACTGACCACTTCGGTCCACTCAAAGGCGGGATAATACAAGCAACAACTTCACGTTAATCACCTAATATTGTTTTCTTTTCCTCCATTGGTTATTCCAATTGTTCAGCTGTCTAGTGGGAATGATATATTAACTATCAGGTCTGTCAAGGACCCTTAACTGCAAATATATATATATATATATATATATATATATATATATGTTTCGGGATGCGAAGATATAACTAGGTTATGGGGTCAAACATTTGACCTACATTGTGGTATGATGTATGTTGTATAGATGGTAATTGAAACAAAGAAATTTAACTTCTGTCCTCAAAAATAACTGTTCAAATTAGCTTAGAATAATCCAGAAATTGGAAAATGAAATAATTTTTTTATGAGTAATACGCATAAGTGATTAACTGAAACCAGTGAAATTTAAGGCTATGTATATACATGAATTAGGTGAGTGTTCACGTTATGTACTATATTGCTTACCTGCGGATCTTATCAGTCCGTCAACGATGTTTGTTTGTTCACTGACCACTGCTTGTCCACTTCCAGGTTTATATTACCTTTCAACTTGTTCCATCTACCGAAGAGAAATGGATGACTCTCCCAACCCTTTCTCCAAGTCTCCTGTCGCGGCAGGAAACGACCACCCAAGATTACAACTGGAATTACAAGCTTCTGTGACTGCGCTACCTTGTAATGACGATGAAAAACACTCTATCAAAGGATAGCTTAATTACCAGAAGTAGAGTTCAGGATGCGCGTTTTGTCAGGTCTTTAGACTTATCAGCACAATGTGCCTGGATCTTAGTGAGTGATAGTTTTCCCACAAAGAAGTGAACCCAACAACTATCCCTTCAAACCCGCGATAGATTAACCGCCCATAGTTTTGGACTGAATTCAAAAATGTTAATCTTCACAGTTGGTTTTATTAACTCAACCATATACACAGGAAGGAGAGAATATGCCAACTTTGTAGATGCCTACTGCTGAGAAGTCCATGCAAAAGATAGAGAAGCTGTTCGAAGATTTGGTAATCTCAAAGTATTTAACATTAGAAAAGTCACTTCGGCCTCCAGATCTTCCCAAATGTTAATGAGTGAAATCCAGCTAAATTACTGTATCAAACAACATCACAGATGCTAGGACGCCCTGTACCTATTTAGCTTCTAAAAAGCAAGAAGTCATTTATGGTGTGCACCGACTGGGGACATCACGTGTCAGGCCAGGCCCTCGAGTGGAATCCAAATAGGAAACGACGAGTTGGGTGTCCGAGGGTGACATGGAAGAAATGGTGTCAGGAAAAAATGAAAGATTGTGAGCAGCCGTGGAGCCAGGTTGAAAAGACTGCAGAGAAGTGAGTGAAATGGTGACGTGCTACTGAAGCGGTATGTTTGACTAGGAACCCAGAGGAGAAATAATAATAATAATGGTAGTCATTTCTCCGTTACATCTAAGATTTCGCACTGAGTTCTCCTTCTTCAGATTTACAAAGCAGCTTAATTATTACCCAAGGTTTATGGCACACCTTACAGATAACTACCAGCAGGCATCTTGTACCAGAGATGAGATTCACAGGTTGGTTCGAAACTTAACACCATGACTATCCACAAGTGAATCCACATCACCACATTTTGGCATGTTGGCCGAAAGACGCCATTTTTATATCCGTACTGCGAAGTTTGATTTCAAGAGAAGATACTTGACGAATCCAACCGATTCGTCATCATATCCCCTGATTAAGTACTAAAGATAGCACTGGTATTGACTGTTGAGTCGATTTCTGCAAATTTCAATCCACACACATCCAAGTATATGCCTGTATGCATGGATATGCACACCTGTGTGTATTACGACGACTATCTTGGCGACAGTAATGTAAGAATTATATAGTCTTATTGTACTAGGTGATGTTTGAAGGCAAAATGAAAAGTTGAACCACAGTCGGACTCGAACCAACTACCACAGACTGAGCTACGAAGTCCGACTGCCGACCAGATTTTTATTTCACTTCAATTACCATGGGTTTCGCCCGATTACCATGTGAATTCGTGATGCATTACTTCCGTTTAGTCGCATTCGCATGGTTGCCTAGCCAGGACTTCTCTTCCTAATCCAAATCTAACTGAATTAGAGTGCTCGGGCAGTATCATATTGATCATCATTTTGACTATTTGAGATAGACGTAGTTTGGCAGATTAATATTTATACTGAGTGATGATTGAAGGTGAAATGAAAATTTGAACCGCTGTCGGATTCGAACCAGCAATCACCGGGCTTCCCGCCCGATGCCCTAGCAGATATGTGACCTATTGATTACATATCTTAAAAGAAATGTTTCTATGCAGCTGAAGTTCACCTTGGTGAGGAGGTCAGAAGTTCTTTAGATTCTCACAAAAACACTATCATCCATCAGGTCTATGAAGTTGACAGTCTAGCTGACCCTCGGAATCGATGGCGTAAATTGGCTTTGAAAAAAGACTTGACTGTTACAGTTGGGAAGCATGATTCAAATGAGACACGTACAGCAAAACACCTGCATTTTGTATTTCCAGTAAGCGACAATTTAAGCAATTTTCAGCAGTAGGGATTTAAGGAATACTGACAAATTAGATAAGCTATATACACTTTTATCCAACATCTTTCCCGCTTGTAATCAAAACCAGTAACACGGTGTTCTATTTCATACACTCCTTCGCTTCAGTCCGTTTTTCCTCAGAGTTAGTACCTCGGTTTGAAGCATATGAATGAAACGCAAGTAACAGCCAAGAAGATAGTTAGTCACTATCAATACAGGAACTGGCATTTTTGGGCAACAGTCTAATTTTCACTTTCAGTTAGAAACCACCAAGATGAAAGATAAAGTAATGGGACAAAAGTAATCAAAAGTAATAAGACATAGTAAAAGGGAGGAACGAGAAGAAGCAAAACAACCGCAAAAATCAGTATGGCGATTAGTATGATGATAATGTGTGGATGGGTCTGCACTATCGAGATCGATTGTGAGTCATGTAGCCTAGATTTGCTAACCAATAACCAAGAAGCCAAACTCATGTCAGATTAGTACTAATTACAACTGTATGATGACACTTTTGACTATGGGTTGACTAACCGTTGTCAACTTAGGCATCACCATGTTGTCTATACTTACTAGTTGGTTTACTGGTTTCAACTAGGCAAGCATTTCAGTTTCTTCACAAGTCACTTCGTCCTCCTCCCCAAAGGGATTTAACCTCAAGAATCCACGTCATCATGTATCAGTCTCAAGAGTTTACTTACTCTATTAATCTTCCTCATCCTAATCAAAAAGTGTTTTTGCTCACTTTAATCTTTTTGTTTATAACCCCCAGCTAAAACAGCCTCCCACATATATTTTCCTCATTAAGAATGAATTACAGAAAGTTCTAGTCCTACGTTTGAAGTTTGTAGACGGTGATAATCGGATGGATTTACCTTTTAGGGTCAAATTAGGCGTTTTAAAAACTACGCAGTCTATGGAAAGGAATTTCTTCACGGTTTTCGTAAGAAACCAAAGTATTCAGATCTCATCATATAATCTGCTCGACACTACAATCGGTGTCAAGAGTGTGAATTCGAAGCTGCTGGCTGGTATGAGTATTTCTTGTCTACTCACATCGATTACC
The DNA here is from genome assembly GCA_944470555.2 of Heterobilharzia americana. Lineage (NCBI taxonomy): Eukaryota > Metazoa > Platyhelminthes > Trematoda > Strigeidida > Schistosomatidae > Heterobilharzia > Heterobilharzia americana. The sequence continues at coordinate 13,126,323 of OX104129.1, forward strand.
AGTGCCCACTAACTAGATAAAGGCAATCTAAATACCGACAAGGCCATTTTGTTGGTTTGAGGTCGAGCTCATCAGTAGTGTGGTGGGATTGACTGACATCAGAATGCCAAATTCCAACTGGTTAACTGGTCATGTTCAAGATCAAATTAGGCTGACTAAATCAATCCGGTTACATCGCTAATGACCTCAGCTCCAAACGAGCCAAACGGTCGGCAGGTGCTTAAATCACCTTGATCTGGCTAGCGAGCACTTCTGATCAACTTGAGTGGCTTAGAACTAACCACATCAGTCAGCAGTATACTACATGGGTTTGCGGTTTGTCCACACTTTCACGCAATTCACTGATTTAGCCAACGCACCTTACCTACTTAGGCGTCTATTTGAGTATCTCTCTAATTCACTTCATGCTCAGGGATGAAACCATTAAGTTACAAAATACGAAATCGAAAGTGTACTCGTTGCACGATGAGTGGCTATCATGACTCAGTAGGATAACGCTCTGGCGTTTGAAGAAATGGTGGGTGCTGGGTTCGAGTAACAATGGGAATAACATAGTTGAGTAGGATGTAGGTACATCTACCTGAGCAATCTCAAAAAGGAGGAAATACATATCATGTTCCCTACTGCTAGCCACTATCAGTATTCAGCAAATACCGTCAATTATTTTTTTAGTAGCTTGCACATATATCCTATTAAAGCTACATAAAAAATGATAGAAATTCTCATTCTGACTATCTGAGATAGACGTAATCTGGCAGACTAGTATGTATACTGGGTGATGATTGAAGGTGGAATTAAAATTTGAACAGCTGCCGGATTCGATCCATCAATCACTGGGTTTCCTGCCGGACGCTCTACCATGGACCTCGTAGCTCAGTTCGTAGAACATCCGACCGGAAACTCAATGGTCGCTGGTCCAAATTCGACCTCCGTCGAAATTTTCATTCCACCTTCAATAATCCCCCAGTGTAGATAAGAATTCTGATGAGGTTCCATAAGTCTTACGAGGGGAGAAGCGTAATAAAAAGTCTACATCTAGACATCTACTTATTTCAGATGTAGAGCACGCATCAAAAACGTAGAATAGACAGATCTTTCTCTCTGGGTGTTTCATAACTTCTTCTGTCAAGGAATTAGTTGGTAACTGATCGAAGATGTGATTATCCTCTGTAAGGGTAATTTGCTAGTCCTGAGTACAGTTATTTATAAGTCGACAAACAGAACGAGAATAAGCTTGTGCGCTGTGGTAGAATATAATTCCACTTAAGTTCATTTACTAGAGGTTGCATAGAGGGAAATAGGATGAAAAGAATCGTGGTATTTTAACCAAGTAACAGGGATTCGATGTATCAAACATAATTTTTGATTCAATCGGTGCCTAAAACTTGTGAGCACCTTAACTTTAACTTTGTACTACCTTATTACCAATGAATCCCCAAAGACTGAAAATGAATTACTTTTCAGTGCTATTTAGCGAAATGCTTCGAGATGGACTCGTTGAATTTCTAGTGAGAAGTCATGGCCGGTAAAGTCAACCTAGTCGGGTGTGAAGACAAAAACTAACTGATGATACTCAACAATGGTCGCACTAGATGAGAAATCAACAGAAGTAGATAAATACACACTAAATTGGATACCCTCCCATTGATGCAGTGGTCACATAATTGCCACAAAACCTGACGTTTTTATGCTCCAGCCCCGACATGGTCGTAGGTATGCACTACCGTCAAGTCCTATGCTCAGACGAAATTGATGTCCACTGTTTCCAGATTTTCAATGGCTCCCAAAATGATATCAGCCCATGATGAATACTACCTTGATGTTTCATCCTACGTCTAATAATTTTACTAGTGCCTGAAAGAAGGAGTAAGGTTTTACTTGACAGATATAACTTGAAAGTAGGGCAGACTACTGCTAATTTATTGTGATTGTGATTCGCAGCTAACAAACACATACACATACACCCCAAAGGTGGCTATTATCCCACCATAGCTGTACACATCATACCAAACTGTAATCAGTCTGTATTTAACTTACATATCAAACAAAAGTTGATGAGGTCATATCTGTGTGTCATTTATATGCATCAAAAATAACTCTTCAACATCAATCTTCATGAAAACAATTGGTGTTAGACAATTCAACAAGTTGAAATGCATGAATTGGATTTAGCTTATGAGATTTGTTTCCTGGTGCAAGAAGTCCGAGCTTTATCGATCTTGGCGACTATCAGAAGAATCCAGGACGTGCATTTCGCCCTATTCAGGACCCGTCAGCTGGATGAACCTTCACCCCCGTGCGGAGTGATGTTGTCCCCACCGAGGCTAGAACCTAGTGCCCTTCACTCCAAACCCCTTCCCCTCTAAGCCACTGGGGCACTATGGCCGCCTCTTGTGCAACGGGTGTCACTTGCTGTAATGATACTTGTAATTTCCCGTTGCCATACAAAGCCGAACTGCTCGACCTCAGGCTGAGGAGTCCCAAATAGTACGAAACGCGCATCCTGGATTCCTCTGATAGTCACCAAGATCAGTATGACATCATGGATATCAGATAGTATCGAGGCAGCTACATAGCAGCCTATCTGCCAACGGTGGTCGAGCAGTTTAGCCCTGTATAGCAACGGGAAAATTCCAGTCTACGCCTTAATTGCTTTAGCAATATGATTAACTTGATGGTAGTAATGGTTAGTAGCTGATAGTGAGATCCAAGACGTCAGTATCATCCTTTATGGGACTCTTCAACTGGATATATCTCCATCTTATGTGAATGGATGTGCTCTCACGAAAAGTTAGACTCATTAACCCTCATGTCACATTTCAAACCCACGGAATCAGGACAGCCACCTCCTGTGTAACGGATATAGTTTAGATTTTGTCAACTGTAATTTCCCGTCATTGACTGGACTGAAACTATATACATCTCAGTAGGCACAACATCACATCATTCATCTGACAAACCCCAAATGTGACGAAATCCGCATCATGGTTTTGTAGTACTAGCCAGTATCCACCATTCCTGTCAGCGAAAACTCCGCGTAATAGTGAGGCATCCACATAGAAGCCAGAAGTGATCGATCATTTCGGTCCACTCAGCAACAGGAAATTACAAGCTACAAAGTTACCTAAAGAACCATTTGCATACACCTAAATGACGAACGTTGGCACTTACGTTACACGGATGGTGACCGAAGAAATGAATATATATATATATATATATATATATATAAGTTGTAAGTACAACGTTGATGTGAGATTAATAACTAGATTTCATTTTACAAACTTGGTATGTTCATGCATGTGCTTCCTAAGGAGTACGGAGAGCACAATGCCAAGAAAACAGTTGTGAATTTCATAGCAGATTTGACTCAGGAGAATTGAATTTTTTCGAGAGAGTTGTGGAGATATAGCGCACCATAGAGAGCCTGACAGTTTCAGTACTGATAGTCACACATCTCAAAGGTTGTGATTTTCAGCTGAACAGATAGCAATTGCATTGGTTGCTGTAAGTAGTGCGACCATTAGTAGCTTTGAATAAATTCTCCCAGCTGTCAGGACAGTACCCGATCGATTACCTGCAACTAGCCAGTCCCTGGTAAATGGCACGGTTTTGATGTCTCTCCTCTTACTGACTGGACTGGATGTCATCATGGATCACTATGACTTATTCTCAATAAGCTACTGAACTGTCATATGTGGGAAATTCCCACTCTTCATCTATTCACCTGTCAGCTACCTTTCTCGTTTTAATAATATGCGCACATTCTACTTGTTGAGACGACTTTATAAACGATCCTCACAGCTTCACCTATTCGTTTCATTTCATTTCGATTGCACAGTACTGAAATATGCTTTCCATCTAGGCAACATCTTCGTCTATCCGACCAGTTTAAAATTGTTTTAGACTGTAGACAGACGAGAGGAACCGATCAACCTGTATTGACGGATGCCAATCAATTCTACTCGGTAAAGAGAACTAAGTGAGGTACAGATTTTCATGATTGCTACTGAAATATACTCTAGAAGTTTGGGCTCTTATGACGTTGTAGATAACGATGCCCTAGTGTTTGAAGTGATGGGTTTGATTCTCAGAAGGTATACCGACACTTTACAATTCACAATGTGAGTCACACCAGCTGTTCAAAATACTCTTCCGATTTATTAAAAGCATAAATCTAATGACTGTATGCTTCTTGATACCGTATACGCATGTCAGCGGTCATATTTATCAATGGTAACCAACTTGTCTGGCTAAGTAGCCTTTTCTTCCTGTTACGCAAACAAAGGCCATCTCCAACTAAACTGAATGTGAACCGCACATTTTCACTCCGTTAAAATGGAATAGTTTGTACCACTTTCAAGCTAGGCAAACTTAGATATTGAAAACGCTCAAAATTACTTATTCAGTAGACTGTATGGACAAAATAATGATCACTAATGTGAGTTACGCCACATTAAATTTATATGGTAGCATGGTGGATGCTGGTAGTGGGTCTTTCTCTTTATCGTTCGGCAGTATTCTTCGTCCGTCTGGAAATTCTTGTCAAATCCATCAGCAGCTTAGAGTTATATGATTTCTTTCATGGTTTCAGCACAGAAGAACGAAGTGGAAAAGACACAAAAGTGCATTAGTTCAAGTTGACATACTTCACAGTGATTTATGATGATCATTTGGATAGGAAAGACTGATATCGAAGTAGACAAAGGTGTTTGGGAGGTGAAACAGTTTGAAGACAATAGTTCAAGCGAATAATCAAGCTTCAGAAGCAATAAAAGTGTGAATACATATGAGCCATTGTAACCGATTCTCAGCCTTTTCACCAAGATTCCTATCGTCTCAGGAACCCCAACCAGGTAGTCTACATCCGCCTACACGGCCGAGACCAATAACTAGAGACTTCATCGACTGGTACCACTTTTAAGTCTGTCCATCCTCAACACTCTTCAAAACTAATTCAACTTCAAGTATGCTGATGACCTGACGGTTCCTATTCCAGTCAACACTTCCTTGGATTGCTCAAAATTAAATGAATTGTTGTCTGAAGTTGGCAAATGGTCTCAAACTAAACCCTTCTAAATGTTAGACTATTAATTTTAGTCCCAGGAGTAAACAAGACTTTTATGGGCTGCTTAAATCTCATGACGCCTGCTGCATCAGTGGTATTTCTGCAGAAAGTATATCGAGTGTGAACTATCTTGGGTTGCGTTTTACTTCTGACCTTTGTTGGTCGTCCCATATTTTGTTGACTTGTAAAGAAATCTTTCGTTTAACTTATTACATAAAGAAACTGAGGCTTTCTGGTATAACTCAACTGCTTTTTTTACAATTTTTTAATTCCTGCATTTTACTTATTCTTCTATATAGTTCCCCATTAATCTTTTCTGGTCTTCTAAAAAAAGACTATGTTATGTTGTGTAGGGTTTTGAAGACCGTCAGCAAGGTGAGTGGTGTGTCTCTGGCTCAACTGATTAACACTGTAGTTGATCGACATAAATTCCTGCAAGCTACTAGCTACAGAGATTTTAACTGACAGTGAGCATCCACTTTATTCACAGCTCTCTCCATGTATCTCCTCAGGGAGGACAAGGAGAAACTACATAAGACTGTATGCTCGTACAGCTAAGTATAAGAATTCGACTGTACCTTATCTGGCACACATATTTTGTGAGGAAAAAAGGGTTAGAACCGAAATGGCACATCAACTTTGTAAGTTAAAAATCCTATTTCAATAAATCAACTAACATTGTAAAAAATTTTCGTTTTTAATATTCTTCATATAACTTAAATTTTTATAATAAAATAATTCGAAATGTTGTAAAGGAGTATGTATGTACTTATATTTTGTTGTTATTGCAATAAATATTGCGCTGAGAATTCCAAATTATACCACAAATTGTTTGGAATGAAGTGAATTATTACCATTACTGTCATATTATTATTATTATTTCACGTTGAGGTAACCGGTGGCTAAGCAAGCTGAAACACACACAGAGCTTGTTTTGTAAAACTCATTGAGTACAACCAAATCCGCTTAAGAAGTTGTTTGAAAATCCAGTGATTTTACAATGATAAACAATTAAATGCATGAAAGTTTCCTCTTCACTCATCGTTACCTACTAGCTCAGCTTTGTTCATTGAACAGGAGTTATATCTTTGTTGACTGGAGGTAAACAGCTGGAAGTCCTGCTTGAAATAGGTCCCACACTTTTTGACAGTCACAAGCAAAGAGTATCTGTAACCTCAAGGGGACTGATATCTTCAAACCCTCAGCATTCAGTACACGAGTCAAAGAGTTTAACACCAAGCTATTCGATGAATAACTGACCCTCTATAAGATCCCAAATGTTATGACTGTTCATTATTGTTATTAAGAGTATGAACGCTAGTAATATGCATAACTGGAATGAACCGATTATGATTTTGGCCTTAGATGAGAATAAGAGAGCACGCTAAAGTTTTTGTTTTCCAATTCAATGAGCGTATTGAAGTTAATACCAATTTATTGGAGGGATTACAAAACATAAGGTAACGATGTTTTTTAAAGCTTCCACTTAATTTCATGCATATCTATTAGCTGAATACATAGAAGCACGCAAATTATACGGTTAACTATTATGGTCATGAATTTAATGGGTACATTATTCAGGAAATAGTTTGCATGAAGATCTTTCGTACCATTGATTAAGTAACCGACCGAGAAAATCAACGTAGAACCTTACACACAAATGGATTCGCTCAGTTTGCCACACTTCACAGTGATATACAAAAACAAGTGGATAAGAAAGGAATGATGTCAAAGAAGATAAAGTAGTGCAAGAGAATAGACAGTCTGAAAATAACGGCGGGGCAGATGTTCAAGCTTTAGAAGACGGAGGGTGAATACATCCGTGCCACTGTGACCGACTTTCAGCCATGTCGTTAAGAGTCCTCAGCCACTGGTCCCTATCATTTCGGGGATCCAAACCACGTAGTCTCCATCTCCCCACAAGACTCAGACCAACAGTCAGGGACTTCACTAACTGGTGTCACGTCTTGCCTCGTCTGACCACACTGAACCCTCTTCCAACCTGATCCAACTTCCCCTACCATTACCCATCGAGATAAGTGGTGGCTTGGAATGAGCAGTACATATCACTGAAGCATTATTTTTTAACCTGCTCGGTGAATAACAATGAAATCTAGAGCACGTGTTCCGTCCCATTTGGAACTCGTTAGCTGGAACAAGATAACTCACTAGAGTGCAAATGCACCCAGCTAACGAGTCGCGAATCGACCGAAACGCGCATCCTTGATTTAAACTCCTAACCATAAAGTAGACTAAAACATAATGAGTGCCAAGACATCTGCATGTAAGCTAATCGGCCAACAGAGGTTGAACAATTCGACTCAGTAGAACAACGAGAAACTAGAGGTATCAACTAATAATCTGGTTTATGGTGAGTGAATGGGGTTTTGTTGGGGAATACAGTCCTTTCTCAGAACTCTTATTTACAGTGTTTTCATATTTTGATATTATTCTGCTTTCGAGCAGCAAAAACGCCCAGATGAGTCATGACCAAGAAACAGTTAAGCAAACAAAAATTTCCTCCTTCTGTGTGCGGACTTCGGGCTTGAACTGTAGAAACATTAAAGCCTCAAACTCCTTTCTGATCGTTTTAATTTTTGAACAATCGAAAAAGATCAATTTATAGATTCTCTCTGGCTGGAAATGATCAGATGTTTCAGTATCGAAATGTGCATTGATTTGCACTCTTTCTATGTCCAATATAGTTAGCTCCACAGTTGTTTTATCACCTTTTAAGTCTACCTTAATAAAAATAAGATTTTCTCTTTAAACTGTTGAAATTCGTTGGGGATGTTGTTTTGGCTACTAGTTTTTCTCAACTGACATTTCAAATAAATAACTGCCAGAAAGAAAATTTTCTCCACTGAATTATCTTCTATCTCCTTTGTTACTTACTTATACAGAAAATAAAATTCATTCGACAGCACTAGTATGCCTACGAATCGATTTTCTAATAATCAGATTATTTCAAATCATCCTATTGATTATTTAGTAGTGCCCTAACAAACGCTGTAAATGTCATGTATATCTGATCCCTTGCTGTTGTTGTTGTTGTTAGTTGCCCTAGTGAGCACAATTTCGTTGGTTCTTATCATCTTCTGCTTTCAATATTAATCATGGTGTCTTGGGAAAGCAACCACTTAGCGTATTAGGTGACTGTATCATGCAATCATAGTTACTTCCAGTTGATAACAGTTTTAACTAACGATTATGCAATTGAAGGACGTCTACACATTGATTACTAATTGACTGGAACCAAAAATAGACGTACTTTTTGACTTTGTCCAGGTAACAGAGTGAATGTATACCAGCAAACGGACTCTGGAAATAGTGAAAGATGGTGTCATATAATGCCACAGATTGAATAAATGTTCATCCTTTCTAGATGTACGTGACTTTTACCCAGATTATGCATATAACGAGAAAATGTTTTCGTTTTCCAATAGCTAACTGAGAGTTTATAGTATTCAGATAATGTAAAAAAAGTCCAGTTATTGCATAGTTTTGTGTTTTACTTCCAGTCAGACCCTCTTCAGGCTTTTCCACTGTTTCAGTTCTATTCCAAACACTGTGATCCTCCCACGTGAACAGTGAGTCGATACACTCCTAGATTTATCTTAAAGCACAACAACGAAACTGGATATAGGTTGCGCTATTTCGGGAACTGACAGCAGTAAGAAAAGTGGACCATTGGATGCCGATGCATTAGGTCAGTGGTAACGTGTTGGTCACGGAACCTAAATATCGTGGGTTCGAGCCCGCGCAAGGAAAGGTTATGGGTATGCACTGCTGAGGAGTTCAGCGTTAGGACGAAACAGCTGTTGAGTTATTTCAGGTTTCTAATATCCCTCCAACTGATGTCAGTCATTGATGAATTCCAGCCTAAAATCAGTTTTTAAATCTCCGCAAACTTCCAAATAGAATTAAATCATGACTGCTTGAAAGTTGAACACAAACTATAGCCTCCAGATTCTACTGCCTGTAGACACTCGAACTGAAGCAAGTAGAAGGCGATAGTTTAATTCAAGGCTTTACTGCAACGCCAAACGTGTTCAGAAGTTTCATTATAAAGTGACTTTGGATTTGTCAAGAGTCCAAAAAAGGCTTTCGATTATTGATTTGAGGAGATTATGTATTGAGATAGTTAGATACTGGTGTCTTAATTATCATATGCACTCACATTGGCTGTAAATACTTTTAGGTTAATTAGGTATCTGTGCAGTAAGATGTACCTAACACAAGTCAAATGAGTCTCCTGGTTTGGTTACTACATCACCGAATGGTCGGTCAAATTTAGTTAGCACTTGGAACGTAACAACATGAAGCTGTTTACTGTTCGTATGTGCATGGGATCCAGTCTTACATGAGGTCAGTAATGGTCCAAATAGCACTGGGTGATGTGAGTTAGGACCTTTCAGAGTACACTAGCTCCTTGGAGGCTACAGATATGCCCTAGTGACTAGCATCACTAAGCCTGAAACCTAGTTCCAGAAAAGTTTCCTTCCAGTTGCCTCCAACCGACTATCTTGTCTAATACGGCTTCGGAACTGCCCCACTCCAGCACTCGTTCAAGTTTACTCATGATCAACTAACTTCCCTAGGCCATTTGTCTAAGTCATATAAAGGAAACGAATACAGACTTAGTTACTATGAGGATACACCTCTAGAAGTGTGAATAGTTCTGTTTAACAAACGATAACTTAGGTTTCAACATTCACGCTAACGCCTCTCGAGTGCGTCTCCAGAGCGTCATACAGTTATTTGGAAAAAAGAAATGACTTTCCTATGATTCTTATTCACATAAATAGAAATCGTTTCCTTTGAAACAGTTTGGTAATGAGGAGAGGGATGTCAACCAACATCTGTATGCTTCTCACAAGTATATCCGTAAGAAAACACGCCTGAATTACTGTTTAAATATCTAGAATTAAGGTAAACGCTTTCTAGGAAGAAGGATTTACGCCACTATATATGAATTTTCCACTTTTACGGGAAAAAGTCACGCTATGCGTTAGACAGACTTACATAATAGTCATTCAGAGTATACTCTAACAATCTCCTGTGCAAAATATTCATAAGTTTCTTTACGGAGATTGTTTTTTGTCTTAGTTTCTGCGATTTTTTCAGAAACTTTTTGGGGGTAAACATTTTGCTGGATAAAAAGCATAGGTATGATTGGCAAAGAAAACGTGAAAATATGATCTTTGAAGTATGCTGTTAGTGAATACAAAAATATTTTCAAAATCATTTCATTGAAGATGCAGGCTAACAACCTAACCTAGATAGAAGCGAAAGGAATTTGAACCGACTTTTTTTAAAAGCCATTCTAGCAACTTTCGAAATAACCAATCAGATCTCAGTACTTCGACTGGGAAGTTATTTTCTCATAAAATAAAGAAGCGCAACTGGTTACCTCAGCGTTTGTTAGGATGGCCTTTAAAGTCAATCCAGACTAACTACTCACCTGGTATCATGATGTCTGAACTCTACACCAGCCTTCGTATTCAATCTGACCAGCCCTAAGAACGAAGAGACATACATAGTGATTTCATTGGAGTCGACCCAAGGCGCATTACATGCTCATAATTCAGAATTTCTAGAAAATACGGGAAGACATCTGGCTGATTTTGATCAGTTAGCATTTCTTCTGAAACTAGAAAGATTAATTCTTGAAGTTATTCACTCCGTAGTGTTGTTTACTGCGATACTGAAGTATTCCAACAGTAAAATTAACCGATGAAAGCAAAACAAACTACACCTCTTCTTGGTTTATTTCCGACAAACTCCTACTAGGAGATACCATGACGTGCTGTTTAATAAGAGGAAAACCATCATGAAAAGTGGATTTGGTCTTAGTTGTTATGGCTAAGGATGGCTTCTTCCAGACTATACAGTGTGTTTATGATTTATTAATAACTTTGTTTTAAATAACATATCAACGAGATTTTGGTTAGTTTAGTAGCTTATTATCATTTGACTATCTGAAATAGCCGTAGTTTGGCAGACTAGTATTTATACTGGGTGATGATTGAAGATGAGATGAAAATCTGGACCGCTACCGGATTTGAACCAGCGACCACTGGGTTACTGGCCCGGTGTTCTACCTAACTAGCCGGTGAGTGTGAATACGATCAAGCGGTAGCAACGCGTCCCGAATTCACATGGTAATCGGGCGAAACCCATGGTGATTAAAGTGAAATAAAATTCTGGTCAGCAGTTGGACTTCATAGCTCAGTTGGTGTAACAGCCAAAATCCAATGATCTTGGCCTGAACGCGAGAAACAACTAGGCGGTGCCAACTAACGCTAATCTGACAAGTTCCTGAGTTCTACTGTATAGCTTCCGAACTTCCGCAAGTGACGCACAGTCAAAGGTTGGGTCAACAGTATCGAAAACACGGCTTGTAGTAAATCAGTAGTAGATTCGTAACAAAATCTGTGCTACTATCAAAGCAACAATAAGTTATATCAAAACTACAAAAATACCTCAACAGTGCCGTTGGGTACCTATACAGTCCAAACATTCTCGGGCACAAATACGTACTGAAAGTCAATAAGAATATTCCCGACAAAAGGGGTATCAAAAACTCTGTCTACCAGAATCAAATCAACAAATAAAAGTTTCTAGTAGCCAGCCAAAAGATAAGCAGTCAAATCACAGCATAATCGTAAGTTGAACCAAAACAAAAACGTCGGGCTCAGTAAAACAACGTCACGTTGTCAACAGTCCAGGGTCACATAATAAGAAAGTGGAGCATTCATGATAGGTCTCAGTCATACAAAGGCAAATAATGATTATAAAGTCAAAGAAGACAGTCAAACAACCAAATAACATTGCATCGGCTAGGGTCAAAGGCACAATATCCATAACGAGGGTAAAAACACTCAAATAAATATCAATAATGCCAAATAGAGTGATCAGGAGGGATTTTCAGATTATTTTTTCCGTTACGGTTGGTACAGAACCGGGCCGGTAACCCGATGATCGCTGGTTCAAGTCCGGCTGCGGTCCAGATTTTCATCTCACCTTCAATTATCACTCAGTATAACAGCTTACTGGTTAGAGTGACAGTCTGACTGTGTTTTTAGCGGATATCATGGAAATACATACAGGCTACCTCTGACAATCTTTGATGAATGATACTTCAAAGGTCGGTCTTCAGACTTATCACCCCCATGACCTTGGAGGTAGACCAAGGTGGATAAGTTAGCGCGCGTATAGTCCAGAAATGTCAGTATTGTTCGTAAATTATTATGTTCATCATTATATACAAGCATGCATCAAATTTCAGGTAGTCGAAATTTGAATAGTCTTCTCAGTATCTTTCTACAGCGCTAACAGTTCAGATTATTCATCCATCCATAGTTCGGATAAACAGGGATTCACTAACAAAACTAATTATGAATTTCATTATTATATATCAAGTTTAAAGTATGATATATGGGATTTATGATATTCTGATGGTAGGTTAGGACCACTAGGAATGATTACAGAGATGGCAGGAATTGGGAACTTTCTAGAAGACTCAGATTAATCGAAGACTGTTAAGATGATGGAAATAAAAGGATGAACCCCAAACGTGTGTGTAGACTACTGCAGAAAAAGCTTCCACACTTCTACTTTATTTAGAGTTCACACAGCCCCAGAGACAATCAATAAATTAAATGGAGACTAAACATGAGTAACGAATATCTTGAACAGAAGAGAAGAGGCAGCATGACAAATTGATCCGTGAGTTTTTACTTTGCACAACCCCCCCCCCACCAGTTATTTCGTGTTAAGACTGGTCATATTCATGGTTTCACTATGGGAGAACGTTTTTATTTGTACACAGTAGTTCTGTGTTTTTTTTTATCGCAGAGTATGCCAAACAAAGAACAGTTGATTTCTGGCCTAAAAAAGGAACCATTAGTTTATTCGATGTTTATTAGTTCTATACAAATGGATTTTGCATGAAATTTTCATGACCATAAACTTAGGATATCAACTCCACTTTTCAATGCAGCAGTTACCAGTGAAGGTGAAGAAGTGGGTGATCTTCAGAAAAAGAGGTTATAATCAACATCACTCAATTAGTGAAATAACTTTTTTGATTGCTTATTTGTTGATTCATGTAATTCCCCGTTTTTATACTTTGTCCAATCAATCTATCTTGACTGGTACATCGCCCCGTTTGAGGGTATCTTGATATGCTTGAAGATTAACTGTGTTTTGGTCTGCTTCATGGGGGAGATCAGTAGGATCCAAGAAGCGTATTTCATACGATTTATGACCCGTCAGCCGGATGTGGCCATATCTCAGTGAGTGATAGTGTTCCCACCGGGACTCAGACAAAGAACCCTTTGCTTCAAACGCAAGAGTGTTATCCATTATAGCCAGTCCTTGTGTGATGGGTGTTTTGTTGATTTTGTAACCAGTGATTTCACGTCGCTGATTGGACCTAACTGACCGGCTTCTGCTGATAAATGAGTTCCTATGCGGATGCCTCATCATTTCCTGAAGATTCATGTTATTATTTACTTGATGGTGACTATCAGTGGAATCCAAGATGCACGCTTCTTTAATCTGATTAACCCCGAATTGTATGAAAACTACAACCTGGATTCTACTACTTACCACTACTATGTATGTCAAACCTTTTTCGTTTCCTAAAAAAAAACACATCACATACTATGAATGAATCAGATTTCATTCCAGTAAACAATAATTATATTATTATTTGTCCTTTGGGTTCCCAGTAAAACATAGGGCTCCACTGCACTCTTTTCTCTGCAATCTTTTGAACCTGGCTCCACGACTGCCCAGAAGCTCTCATTTTCTCCTCACAAGATCTCTTCCATATCACCCTCTCCTAGAATGCCCAACTCGCCGTTTCCAATCTGTGTTCTTCCCGAGGGCCTGGCCTGGAGCATGATGTATCAAATCGGTCTCCTCAGTGCATGCCAATTCAATCTATCTCCACTTCCTTCTACATATTTGTTAAGCGATAGCTTCTTGGTTGGTTCGCTGCAAGCCAGAGTAACTTCTTTGGCTGACTCTGACATCCTCGTCTGTGCCGCCGCCTGTAGTTGAGACAGTGCTGCCTAGATAAGTGAAGGAGGCTACTTCCTTCAGGTTTCTCCTGTTGATGGTGATTGGAGTTTGTTGTTGTTGGTGGTGTTGTTGGTTGGGTATCTTCATCACCTCTGTCTTCTCTATATTCACTTGTTGTCCCGTCTCCTTTCGCTGCCTCTTCTGTCAACTTGTTGGTTTTCGCCTGTAGATCTTCGATTTTGTGGGATACTAGACACAAATCACCGGCGAAATCCAAATCTTCTTCTGGGGTCTTTTCTTCGATCAAACAGCGTATGCCCATCTTCTCACTCCTCACAGATGGCTGCATGATCCAGTCCAGTCAACCACAATCAGGAAGATCATTGGTGATAGTAGACAGCCTTGTTTCACCCCTGTCTTCACTTCAAAAGCATCACTAAGCTTCTCATTGTGAATTACTTGGCATACTTGGCATGTGGCGTCTTCATATAGCTAGCTGTTGAATGAGGTTGATAAACGTTGGTGGTATTCCATAGTGTTGAAGCAGCTCCCTACCAAATTACTTCTTGGTCGATGCTTTCGAAGGCCTTCTCAAAGTCGATGAAGTTGAGGTAGAGTTGAGTTGACTGCCATTCTACACTCTGTTCTATGATGATGCGTAGCGTAGCATTGCAATTTGATCCGCACATGATTTGTACTTCCTGAATCCAGATAGCGAACTGGTTAATTGATATAGTATTGTCAGGTCTCTGTCTCTCCTACCTGTAGCCTGTTCTGCTTCGCTTGTCGATGTGTCGAAAAGTGTCTTTTGTCTTTCCGTGCACTCTTCTTCACTTTTTTGTCCAGTGTAGTGTTTTATACGTTGTGTTCAGTTCCTCTTCTAGTTTTTCATCCCTGCACTGCACTGCACCGCACTGCACTGCACTGCACTGCACTGTTTCATCTTCTGCTTCACCTTCACCGTCTTCCTCTTCCTGCTCTATCAGCTTCCATGTGACTGCCGAGATCCATTCCCTGTCCTATTTCTTCCTCCTTCCTAATACAGTTATGTAGGATCCTTCCACATAGCCTTCATAGAGTTCCAGTGTTCTTCCACACAGGTTCCTTTGGGGATGTTGCTCAATGTCTCCCATTTTGTCCTGATGACTGACTGACGCAAAGATGTCCTTTGTAGTGTCGTCCCTCAGTTCAGTTTCTATTCTGGGTGCTCAACTTGAACCGTGGTCTACCACCAACTTCTCTGAAGGCTTTCAACTTGATTTTGAAGGTAGGTTCCTTACACTAGATAGTGAGTGGTGTGAACCTACATTTGCTCCCCTTCTTCACCTGATCGTGTGTCCAGTAGGCTGGCTGCGTCTCCACTTTCTTCACATTGAGATGAAGTCGATCTGATTTTTAGTGTCTCCATTTGGTGAAATCCATGTCGATCGCTTTGTGAATATCCTTGTGTTTGTACACAGTGTCTCGCCCCCAGTCACCAGCTCGTTGAATGCACAGAAATCTGCAGACAGTTCTCCATCCTCGTTCATTTCCTCAACTGCTTCTCGACACATGATTGGTTCTCTTCCTGTCTTGTCCACTCCCAGTTTGGCATTCATGTCATCCCACCCATTAGAATGCATTTTGATGTCGCCAATTGGAGTCCTGTCTAGTACTGATTTCAGTTGTCTGTAGAATTCCTCCTTCTTCTCTTCATCTGCATTATTTGTAGGTGCACAGCATAGCATTGACATTGTATGATTGTGACTTTCCTTCCTTTTGACTTGAATCTTGCTGTCATGATCCTGATCCTGCAGGAGGAGACTGCCTTCTACTGCACGAGAGCCTTTGATACTCATGGGGACATCGTGATAGCCACTCGAAAACTGGGTGTGCTTGTGGTTGTCGTCTGGGTGACAACATTGGAGTAGATTATTGACTCTCCAGTTGACAGTTTGGAGATTCCACTTCCATTCCATCTGCTTTTGCAGAATCCAAGCACTTCAATGCTATACTTTCTCACCTCTTTTGCAATCTGCGCAGCTTCACTATTCAATGCTTCATAATTATTATATTTAGCACTGTATGTCATATGATTTTCTACTCTTTCAAGCTGTAAGTAATTGGATTTTGAATCAAACGGATTACCAACGTTGACACTGGTTTGTGGTTGAGCGACAACGCAAATCGACAGAAGTAGGAATAAGTAAGGTGTCGAATATCAGCCCTATGACTGAATGGTATCTCGCTTGCCATGAGACCTGGCGTTAAGACCTCGATGCCTCACTGGTTTTTAAATGCTAACTGCTGAATGGTCCTAAACTTGGACGAACCGGTCAATCAGTGGTCCTGGATTTCTTATAAATCTGTAAGTGTTATCAGTCCATGACGAAAATTACTTTCGAAACACTCATACCCTATAAACCAACTACTAAGAATTCTTATTCATTGTCGAACTTTAAAGTACATATTATACACTATCAAGTATCAAAGAAGTTACGGAAATAGTTGTCATTTCCCTAGCTGAATACAGAGTAGACATTTATTTTTCAACATGGTTAGCACTGAGACGGAGTATACGACTTCAAACAATAAATATGCATATCTACTTCACATGAAGTTGTCATCTGAGAGCGGCTTTAAAGCCTTTAAGCTTTAAAGCCACCCTAACTACAAATCAAATAACCAATCAGTTTTTTTATTTCAACTGAGAAGTTAATTTCAGAAATTACAGAACTCTAACTGGTTACTTCAGTGGTTGTCGCGTGGCCTTTAGAGTCACTCTCATCTTATTGGTAATCAACGTGGCTGGTGGATAAGCCCCGAGTGATCATAGCAGCCTACTGGTTGCAATGTTTTGCGGTGTGACAGCTGAGCTGTACCGTACCTAAATGTTAAATTATACAACACACTAATCAGATAATTCTTGATTAAATGGATAAGTAAAATAACCTGAACAGATTAAATGGACAAGAAAAGAGATTAGGGGAGGGAGTCAATAACTATGAAATCTAATGGGTAACAATTAAGCTTAACATAAACGACCCTATTAAAGTTTAACAAACAGGAAAACATTAAGTTATTCAGAAAACACTTTTTTCCACTAGGAATTAAGTTATTTCTCGAAACCAAGGAGTAATTAGCATTGCTAGTTGATTGGAGGCAATTGGCAGGAAATCCTGTTTAACCTACATTTTGTGTAAGGCGTATCTGAAACTTAGACAGAACTGATATCCCACCTGAGATTCAAACCCGTATCACTCAGCATTACAGTCAGTGATTTTAACATTGAGCTGTTTGGGCCGCCATAGACCTCCTGTAGGACTGAAATGCATAAACTGGAGAGCAATCAATCTCATATTGTCTAGTCCTAGGCCTGGACCGAATTCTACAAGGTTCACCATCGTGATGCACACTGGTGGATGTTAGTTCCTTGGAGGTAATTGACAGGAAGCCCTGCTTCACCTAAATTTCGTGCTTGTTGGCACTTGTGGGCAAGGTGTATCTTCAACCTCGAGGAAACTGATCGATAGATTTCGGTCATCACTCAGGACTAGACAACACGAGGTCGGTTGCTCTCCAGTGATCAATCAATTTAAGTGTTTAGCGCTTTTACAAGAAGCCTAGTCGATAAGCAGTAGTGATCATCGTCGATAACTGAACTCTGTCCACCTAGACATTCACTATGAAACGCATTGTCTATAAAGTGTACATTATAATCCTCCCGTAAGGAAATCTATTTAGTTAGCGAAATGATATGAATAATCTTGAAATTGTGGAGAATACTTTCACCTTAAAATGTGAATACTGACACCGAGTTATTTCCCCACCCCCACCCACCTCGTAGAGCTTTAATGCACTGATGACAAAGCCTTACATAACACTGAAACGTTTACCAAACAAAGAGGTGAGCTCAGAAAACAAATGAATCTGAACAAATGATCTTCTTGCTATACACTCAGCATAGAAGTTATCACTTTGCAGGACACAAAAATATATTTATTTATTGATCCTTGTAATCTGCCGGAATCGAATCAGGATGGCTGTCATGAACCAGTAAGCTGATAGATAACGCACCTGAAGTGACGGGCTCTGGGTTCGAGTCCCAGCGGAAAGAAAATTACTCATTAGGATCCTGGCACATCCAACTGTTGAGTCCTAAGTAGAACGAAACGCATTATTTAGATTTGATTGCAAGATATCACCAAGCTTATAGCATCATAATAAAGGTGCAGAATGAATTCCATCCAAGTCAAAGCGATGTTGCACAACTGTTTGAGACTCTGTTCATGTAAGATAGTTATGGAAGAAAAAGTTAAGTACTACTGACAGTGTAACTTTGCTAATTACATACATGTGCATAAGGATAGTCAAAAGACAAACATTTCGTTCATATTTAGCACAAATGTTATTAGTTTAATAGGTACACTTAAAATAGGACGTCAAGTCTATTGATACTTTTAATTTATGTACTAAAAGGATTTATGAAATTGAACAGTATCTGTTCATTGTTTTGAAGATAGATATTATGAATATTCCTGTTATGGCAGAAAGTTACACACGGTCAAGGATAAAAAAAAGTATATTTTCCTAAACGAGGTCCCGAACTACCAGGCACAGATGTATGGTAATTCTGCCATGAACTAACTTGGCAAGCCTTCAATACAGTATTTATCACTGACTGCTATCAGCTGAAAAACTACTGAAAATATGAGAACAATGGACAGCTGTTTCGTCTCAGTACAAAACTGTTCAAAAGTACACGACGACGACCACTCCAGGAACAGAGCCCATAACACTCAGGTTTCGTGCTGGCAACTGATGGTGCACATTTTCCTACTCCTGTCAATTTATGACATAGTACAACCATCAACCAGTCCCATCCATGAGTATCCTTCTCTTACCCGACTTGCTTGACCCCGTAAGTCATAGCTTCTCTTTAGAACTGCAACCTTGAAACCAACCAATCCCCACGAACCCGAAAACTGGATTGACAAGTCTTACTAATCATGCATAAGTCTGCAGTTCTAATGAAACCTAGGTTCAGTTAATCCCATATTTTATCCACAGCTGTTAGGCATCCTACAAACAAACTGATGGCAAATCGTTTTTAAACACATAAAATTGGCTTAAATCTCCTAATAGCTAATGCTTCAACAAACTTTAGAATACGTCCCCAACAGGTCTTATAGAAGGGCGTAAATGGCGTTTGTACATCTACTTTATGCCCCGTTCCAATAATATGTCCGGCTATGGAAGAGCTCGGACGTTGGAAGAAGAGACAAGATTGTTTGTTAACAGAGACATTAACTGAAAACAACTATCCAACGGAGCTTATAAATCGATATAAAGTGGACAGAACATCGAGAAATACTGTCGACTCTGTCCCTAAGAAAGATGTTCTCATCAAGCTACGACTCACTGGTGATCCGAATAGCTTGATAGTTAGACAGCGACTTAACGTAACTATGAACAAAACATATTATGCAACTAAGGTTCGGATAATTGGAAATTCGAAGACTACATACCCATCAGAGCCCTTGGAACAGGGGAAAAATGAAGTCACCTCCCGTTGTATTTACCAATTTTAATGTACGTATGGTCACATCATACATAAGGAGGACCCATCGTTCATTGAGAACAAGGGCTATAGAACAGATTTCAAAGTGGTTTCAGGAACAAGTAGAGTCACCTGACCCAAATGATATTGGGAACAAACGTTCGAGCTCCTCAATATTATTGAATCGGGCCATTAAGTGGATGTACAAACGTCATTTAAGCCTATCTGTAGGACTTGTTCGGGATGTGTTTCAAAGTTTGTTGAGGTATTAGCCATTAAGAGGTTTAAGCCACCTTTATATGTTCAAAAACATTTAGTGATCACATTAAATCTTCCTTGGTAAATTCAGCTTTGAACCTAATAGTTATTGTACTATCAGGACTTTTTTTGCTTTGTTGACCTTCAGCATAGACTTCTCATTTGACCGGTAACTGTTTTCCTACCTCTTAACTCTAATTTTTCACATAAATGGCAAGTGCAAGTGTGACTAAATTGTTGGGAATGTTTTGCACAACTACATTACACGATTCAGACCAATTACGTCTTCTTATTTCTTTATCAAAATTCAAAAAGGGGAACAATTGTTTCAAATTTACTCGTGCATACTATTCGATCCTTTGATGACTTATTGCTTGTGAGAGAGAGATACAGCGATCCATCAGTTACCAAGTAATCATTAATTCAAGACTACTTCAACTGTATATTCGACAGCAGAGAGAAGCGATTCAATTAAACAGTGGTTACAATTATGCCAACAATGTTTGACAAATGATTGCTTAGCAGTGCCTTGCCGCCAAGATTGTATGTTGGAGTGAAAAATATATGTTCTATACAGTTCATCTGGAAAAGTGTTATGGTGTACTATGACATCGCCTTGATCCTACAGAGACGCGTAAAAGTACTAAGAACTCTCACACCCAACTAATAAAATTCGAAGTTTCTAGAATGACCACATGATCATATGTGTAAATATCAAATTGGTCGAGACACCGAAAATTAGGAAATATTCTGATAGAAAGACTTAAAAAACTAACACCAGTGAATATTCCTTTGTGCATTTTTAACCTAGCAGTAAATCGTCTACCGTTTCTTGTGTTTTCAAGGCATAGTGGCACCATTATAAGCTAAATATAAGGCTTTCAGAGCAAGAACTCAATTCATTTTGACCTTCAACATCACAGAGTGAAATAGTACGCTACAATTTTTCTCAATAAATAATTTTTGCCGAGTTGTGATTGAAAATCTCACTCGAGGAAGGATTTGAACCAGTAGCCTCCAGGTTATCTTCCCGACGTTGCTGGGTCCAAATCTAATCTGAAGATGGGTTTTGCAGCTCAAATGGCAGAGCGTCGGACTGGCAACCAGGAGGCCACTTGTTTGAATCCTACCGAGAGTCACATTTTCACTTCACCTTTCAATACCCCCTAGCATTAATAATACAAGTCTGCCAAACAGTGGTTATCTCAGATAGTCAAACTGATAATCACTAAGTTATTGTATGGAACTGCTGGTTATATAAAGTTGACCTCATGAAATTCGACTTGAGATAAGAATGAATAGAATGTTTATATTGCGTATACGATCAGCAGTAATATTGAAGTGCACATACCACTTACACCACGTAGATGGATTTACAGTGGTGTTTATCATCACTGTTAACGGTTTGTTCGTATCTCTTGATTGTCGAATTTGCTAATAACGCTAACTGAGGACTTGGTTGACTCTGTGGACAAATACAACTTATCGTGTATACAATTTATATATATATATATATATATATATATATATATATATATGATATTTACACTGGGTGATGACTGATGGTGAACTGAAAATTTGGACCACTACCGGACTCGGACCAGTGACTATCGGGTGTCCGAGTCGGCACTCTCAATATGACGGTTAACTGCTCATTCAAGTAGGTCTGGAATAGGATGCGAAGACCTGATTGGGCAACCAGTGTGAGTACGATCAAGGGATATTAACGCATGGTAGTCGGGCAAAATTCTTGGTGATTGAAGTGAACTAAAAGGCTGGTCAGTAGTCATGACTCGTAGCTCAATTGGTACAGCACTGGGCCGGTAACCCGATGGTCTCTGGTTCGAATTCCCCGTGGTTCAAATTCTCATTTCGCCTCTAATCGTCACCCAGTATAAATACTATTCTGCTAAACCACGGCTATCTCAAATAGTCAAAATGATAATCAATATATAACATGAGTCTCTTGATTAGGTGCCCCTCCTCCCTAACCTCGGAAAAACAGAAGACTGTTGCTCACCATTTATGTTATTTGTTCTCTGAGTTAGGCATAAACACACAACTGAACTGTACTTACACAACCTACTGCAATTCTCCCAAATCAGATAACGCGTTTTATACATTGGAAATGAAAATATGCACGATAATTGATTTCAGATTTGAATATGCAGTTATTACGAGGCCATAAATCATGCGAGAATGATTGCCGTGTCAATACAACGCTCTTAAACTAAGCTACATTACAAGAAACGTTCGTAAAAAGTAATTGGGACAGTTCATGCTTATCTGAGATCCTTATTTTCTTTTCTGAAGCATATTCCACTTGGCACCACCCTAACCACATCCATCTCTTGTTCCAGACAGGTATTTCGTTTGAATGGTAAGACAAATACAACCCCTCGAAAGTATATCTTACTGATAAGTCTAAAATGTAAGACCACGCCTTTTGAATACCACTAATGTCGGCTACCAAATATAGTTGGTTACAGTATTATCACAGGCAATATTGGACAGTAAATACTGATAAACGTAAATTAGTTTGTCTTGGTTGCTCAACAAGGTAAAGAGCAAAAGTTACATGTTATATATAATAAGTACAACACTGATTGGTCACTAGATTACCTTATTCATTTTTGGGGTTTGTGGGGATTTATTGATTTCAAGTTGGTATTCATTACGGACTGACATCAGTTTCAGGAATACTGGAAACCTAGGAGCACTCAACAACTCTTTCTTCCTAGTGTGGGATTCCTCAGCAGTGCGCACCCATAACCTCACCCACCAAGGGTCGAACGGGGGATCTTCCGGTTCCGTGATCAGCACATTACCATTGAGCTAATGGGTTGACAGGTGATTCCTGAAGTTTCAATGAGAAGTTCTGACCGGTGGGGCAAAGCTGGTAGATGTGAGGACAAATACTCAACGAACACATTGGGTGGAGGTCGCGCCACATCGCGAGCTGACAAATAGGAAATATGAACTATTAAGTTCCGACTCAGTGGCCCAGTGGTAACATGGTGACCGCGAGACCTGAAGGTTAGGGGCTCGAGCCCTGCCGGTGAAGGATCGTGGGTGTGCACTACTGAGGAGTCCGATACTAGGACGAAACAGCTGTTGAGGGCTTTCAGGCTTCCAATGTTTCTCCAACTTATATCAGTCCATGATGGATACCAAATTGAAATCACTTACATTGTGTCTAGTCCTGAATGCTGACCGAATCCTGTGATGACTTGTAATGTCAGAGCTAGCCTGGAAGACTCAATATCGCGGTGCATTTTGATGGATGGTAGATATTTGGAGGTGACTGGAAGGGAACTCTGCTCGACGTAGGTTTCGTGCTTGTTGCCAGTGATCAGCAAGAAGCACTTGTAACCCCAGAAGAGCTGACATCCCCTTTGAGATTCGAACCACCGTCACACAGTGTTAGGGATACACACACTATCACTGAACTATTTGGGTTGCGATTGACCTTCTGCTGTTATGGGTTGGATACACCAACTGGTTTCTTTAAGAGTTACCACTCTCATATAGACTACTACAGTGATTAACCAATGTAGGTAATCCAATCGTATAAGATATTGGTTGTGTCCAGAATGGCTCCATGGTAAAGTCACTGACTGCAACACTGAGTGACGTAAGTTCAAATCTCACAGAGGGTATTAGTTCCACTGAGGCTCCAGATATACCCTACTATGAATAGCTTAGCTTTTATTAAATTGATAATCATCAATCGATTAGTTGGTAACTTTGAGTAACACAGTCATCTGTCTTTGTACAAGATGGTTATGTGCTTTCATGTCTAAACTGGTTCCTTCCTTAGCTTTTTTCTTTACCTAAGATCCTAACAAATCATTATGCGATGAACAAAGAAAGCTAAAGTAGCTGACATTCTCCATTGTTGTTTGCATCATATGAAATATTTTAATGATTTTGTATACAAATGATGATAATTAAAAATGTTTATAGAGAAATTTTGATTTGTTCCAGAGTCTGAACATTTGACGTAAGAGTTTTTTATTTCGGTATTCAACTCGTAATATTCAGTGATTCGACATAGATATATTCATTAACTTGAACGTGTGAATAGAGAAAGACGAACGCTTATATACATAAATCACAGGCATGAACTCGTGTACATTGGTGATACTACGGAAATATATGGGGTGGGGTAGGGAAAAATAAAGCCCTATGGGACTGTTTATCTAGACGGAAGGTTAAGTTGTATTCCTTTCTATTGTGTTTTTGTTTAACAAGCAAAACTTTATCGCCAATATGTATACATCTCCCAAATGATTGTCTCCGCCTTTCTCGTTCTATCTTCGTCTTACCGTGTTTTGATGAAAAACTGCAATTTATTTTAAAGTTTTAAATAATGATAACCAATTTTTTTATTGAACTGGTTTCAATAAACAGTAGACAAAGCGACAAGAGACTGCGATGACGATGATGATAATGATGACAGAGACAAAACAGGAGGAGAAAGAGATTAGCTTCCTCAAACGGCAAGCTAAATAAATAATAATAATCACTGAATTAGAATTTCTGTCTTCGAATAACGCAAAAAGGCAAACAAATATGAGAGAAAAATTTGGGTGGATACAAAAATAGCTGTCTCCATTTACTCCACTTACATACGTACATACTTCGAAACTATTAAAAATGTTGATAACAGGGTGGAAAGGCGTTTCAAAAAATGATGCTCCAACAAAAATTTGCTATGAAAAGAACCGAGAATAAAATGTAGTTAATAATGTAATAATGAATAACTAGAAATTCTTAAACTGAATACTGAACAATTGAGTTTTGAACAGAGTACCCCTGACTGCATGTGATCCCGGAGAATCTGCTTTTAGTTGGTATTCATTTCAGACTGATATCATTTGGAGAATCAGTGAAAGCCTAGAATCACTGATCAGCTGTTTCCTTTTAGCATTAGACTCCTCAACAGTGCATACCAATAACCCCACCAGGGATAGAACCAAAGATTGTGTAGAACGTGAAGACATGAATTCACTGATGGTATTGGATGGAATTCTTGTTATATTGGGAACTGATTGCAGTAAGGAAGCGTGGACCGTTGAATTCCTACCCAGTGGTTCAATGGCAAAGTGTTCACGGCGAAAAGTATAGACTATGGGTTCGATCCCTGACTAGTCCATGGGTGCGCACTGCCAAGAAGTCCCATACTGGGGAGAAATAGTTCTCCAATTCACACTTTCAGATTCGCAGTGGTTCTTCAAGTGATGTCTATTCATGATGAATGCCAACTTGAAATCAGTCAATGAATTTCCAAAAGCCTCCAAATTGGATCTGTTCCTGTAGACGTGGCATAAAAAGAAATACTCAGTGAAAAAGTTTAATGTTGATGCGTCCAGTGTTCAAAAGTTATACTTCCCGATGATAAATGTTGACAATATACATGAGGAAGAATTTTGGATTAATTAGGATCACTTAAACATAGCGTTGTAACAGATCATATGTATGAATCATTAAAACTTTTGATCCAATAAAGGTGAAGACATAAATATGATTTAAATTAGCGATTTGCAAAGATTAGTTGATTTCAGGGTAATATTCATCACTGACTGATATCATCTCAGGGACCATTGGAAATCTGAAGGCACTTGGTAGCTGTTTCGTCCTAGTATGGGGCTCCTAACCACTATGCATCCATGACCCCGCCAAGCATCGAAGTTAAGACCGTTAGCTCTCGTGACGACGTCAGTTTGTGACTAAGCAACACAAAATCGAAGTATGCGCTATTAGAAAAACGGATATCATCAGAAGAGGAAATGGAAGTCAAATATACAAGTTTCAGAATTCAATTGAGGAAATTCATTTGAGTTTAAGCTGGTTGAGGTTGAATTTAAATTATTGTGGAATGAATTTATTTTTGAAAAATATGAGTAAACAAATTGGCAGTTGATACACGATTCGGGCGGTCGTCCCTGCAGTGCTAAGGCTTCAGCGTTTCGGCACAGGGTTGTTAACTGGTCTGTTTTATTCCGGTTGAAAAATGCTGAAGGCAGACATTGCAAATGTCGTTTACAAGATAAGATGACACCATTTCATTTCATAGGACTTTCGTCAACTGCATGTAACGGGAATGAATAAGTAAATAATCACTATGACAATTGCTAACATCACCTTATAGGGAGCGCCTCAAAATACCGGTTAATTAATTGAATTGATACTTGGTGATGACTGCAGGTGAAATGAAAATTTGGACCGCGGTGGGATTTGGAACAGTAACCATCGGGTTTTCGGCCCGGTGCTCAGTTAGTAGAGCATCTGGTCGCTGGTTCGAATCCCACCACTGTGTAAATTTTCATTTCACTCTCATGAATGAGTGGAATAAGATTAGAAATCGGCAGAAGCGCTCACACAATCATGCTACACAATATTGGTTATCCGGGGAAGTTCATGCAGAAGTACTGCAAAGGCAAAGAGAAGACAGAGGAGTATAGTATTGTTGAAAATAAAACATCGTTTCTCACTTTAACTTTCAAGGGCGATGATTTTCGGACAAGATTCACAGGACGAATTAGAAGCCTACTGTCGGGGAAATATCCAGCTACGAGATTTGCTTCACTAAATCAAACAATATGTGGAATTACACAATCTAAACTAGATAAAATTCTAATTCTTGTCAATTCCAACTGTATTTATCGATTTACATGTACTTGCAAGTCCGCAGGATGAACAGAGAAACGATTCTCTACTAGGATTACCGAGCACATGTCAAAGAGTCTACGTCTCTTAGCTTTATCCTCATTCAACAATGCAATAGCTCATCATATATATGATACGGGACTTCAAGTAAGTGTGATGAAATCCTTCATTGTAGTCAACAGACCAAAGATTTCGAGCCTAATTTGAATTGTCAAAACCATAATTATCTGACGAGTTCAAATTGAACTGTTTTCAAAAGGAGACAGTTACCAACTGATTATTGACAGGTTTATACTAGAGTGGTTAAACGCGTATCTCTCTGGTGCATCTGGAAAATTGTCTTGTGACTCAGCAGTTTTAAAACTTTTCAGTAATTTGATTCTTACATCTTCACATCTCTTCTTTATCACATCTGATACATAAGATTCAAATGAAAAGAAATATTTCTTCGCTGATACATGCCTTTTTCTTGTTAATGAATAGATGGATATTTTCGTCAGTTGAAAGAGTACAAGGACCCAATGACAGTGAAGGGACCCAATGGGTTTCTTCGCTATTCTGTCAAGCTTGCGCAAGCGAATGCGAAGGTCGATATACTAAACAGTTGTAGTGCGAAACATGAATACCCAAAATATTTCTGGAAAGCTTTGCGTCGTAATCGTATTTATCCTAATGGTCGCACGTTGAAGCGACATGCTCTAAATCTAATTGATGGCATCCGTATACGCCTTCCTGAACTGGAAAGAAATATTTCCCAGCGAGAGCATTTCATTTTCGAGCTAACAGTTGAAGAGCGGGAATCATTTGAATCTTGTATCAGATGTGATAAAGAAGAGATGTGAAGATGTAAGAATCAAATTACTGAAAAGTTTTAAAACTGCTGAGTCACAAGACAATTTTCCAGATGCACCAGAGAGATACGTGTTTAACCAGTATCAACCTGTCGAACATTCAGTTACAGATTTTGTCTTTGGGACCAAACTTTTGTTGCGCCTCACCTAATTCCAGAGAACTTGACACAAAAGTGCAATTCGAAAATCTTATCAGCCAGACTAGAGACTTAATCCCGACGTCCACCGAAAGAAGAATCTTTAATTACCCCAGATATGTATGAGCAGCTTAAACCATTTGTTTCAAACATTCCCCGTTTATATGGTCTGCCGAAGGTGCATAAAGATGGTCTTCCTCTTCGTCCAGTACTGGATACGCTTAATTCACCTTATCACTCATTGGCAAAGTGGCTTGCGAAAATGCTTGAACCGATGAGGTCAAATCTATGCAAATATAGTCTTCCCGACACATTTGGTTTTGTTCACTGCATCAGAGATATCAACGTAATGGGTAAGCGTATGATATCGCTTGATGTTTGTTCTTTATTTACCAATGTTCCTCTTGTTGACACCGTTTGTTATCTATGTGATTACATTGATTCTAATAATATTAACATTGGATTACCTACGAGCCACCTAAAAGAACTAATATTGAGATGTACGTTTAATTTACAGTTTAAATTCAATGATATAATTTATAATCAGACGGACGACGTTGCAATGTAGTCTCCACTAGGCCCTGTTCTGGCCGACATCTTTATGGCAAAGCTGGAAAACAGGGCCCTTAAAGAGATAATTTCGGAACTTTATTTGTACAAAAGGTACATGGACGACACTTTTCTTATTTGTGAGGAAACTTGTTCCGTGGACGAGCTGTTAAGACGCTTCAAGGATTGTCACCCGTCCATTAAATTCACTTTAGAAGAAGAGTTAAACTCATCGTTCCACTTTCTAGACGTAAGGTTAAAGAGAAAGGATGATGGCTCTATACAAAGGTCAGTCTATCGAAAACCAACTTGGACCGGTCAGTTCACTAACTTTTATGGTTGGGTACCTCTTGGTAGTAAGAGAAATTTCATTCACCCACTATGTTCTAGAATCTATGGAATATGTTCAGAAGATACGGTGGATGCTGAAATCGAAACTCTTAGAATAATACTATCAAATAACGGATACCCTAAGAGATTTATTGATAAGAATCTGAAGAAACGAACCACTCCCCATCCCATTACAGTCCCTAAGAAAATTTTAACCATGAATCTACAATTCAAAGGAGACACCACAGACGAAGTGTTGAAAAGTCGTCTGTCAAGATGTATCAATAGTAGCTTCTATGCTGCTAGGTTGAGATTGATATTCTGCAGCCGCCGTCTGATTCGTCAATGCGTGAAGGACAGGCTTCCACTTATGTCCACTTCTATGTGTATCTACAAGTTCACATGCTCCCGTGGAGCTAACTATATTGGTCGTTGTAAGCGGACCCTCCGAAAACCTATTGCTCAACACTACCCAGTTTGGCTTACCAGAGGCGAGCAAAGGAAAATCACTTCATCCATATGTGAACACCTTGTTGAATTTGGACACACAGCACCTCGAGATTCATCCTTCAAAATAATTTACAGAGTTAAATTGAACTACTCAAAAGGTTTACGCTTCCACCACTATTGCACAGCTGAAGCATTAGCTATACATGAACAAAAACCGAAACTTTGCATTCAAAAACGTTTTGTGAAACCACTTTCTCTACCTTGGCCTTAACAATTCATTTTGTTGATTTTGTCAATTTCAGTTCACTTCACTTTGGTATACTTCTCTTCTATTATCACCATTATCACCAATTTTCACTTCATTGACAACACTTGAACCATATTTCACTCTTTAATATCAATTCATTCCTTAATCATTGACCTATTGTACACGTTTCAGCTTAATTATCACCGTTTTACAATTCTTCGACAGCACTTGTCGCTTATCTCACCACTTGTTATCAAGTCGTTCCTCCTTATTCAGTGACCCATTTTCTATCTGTTCCACTTGAATAAATACCACCACCACCACCACCGATTATATATTTTGCATATTGACTAAGCAACTTTTTAGTGCAATTATCTGTCACTTTACTCAGTATAAATACGACTGAACAGCTTGATAATGAAGTCGTTGAAAAGAAATATTTCTTCGTTGATATATGCCTTGTTCTTGTTAATGAATAAGTGGGTATATTTCGTCAATTTCATGGGAAGTTTGTTCTATGTATATTGCACCACGATGTGAGGATTTTATTTTATAAATTTAATTAGATTGTGAATGCAGAAGGATCTGGTCCTTCAAGTGGAATAAGGTGCTTTGCAATGTGTTTGATTTTCTATAGAACACTCTGATATTGGGTTTCTTGAGGACTCTCCTAAATTCATCCGATGAGGTTGATCTTATGGGATAACTATTGTTGAGGCTAGTGACTTGGGAGTAGTTTTACTGTCTAATTTAATATTATCTTCTATTTAGTGAATGAATTTTACCGGATATTGATTTATTTTAAGTACTTTGTTCACATATTTTAATTCCTTAACTCTTTTGTTTTCATCCGTTACTAGAGCGTGAGCTATTCTTAAGAGACGGGAGGTAAGAGACTTTCGCGCTAATTGGATATGACGTGTTGAAATGTAAATATTCGTTCTAATGTGTTGCTTTCTTGAAAATAGTTATACATAAATGTCCATTTTCTTTCCGCCTAACAAGGCAATCAAGGAAAGGTAGTTCCCTCTTATGCGTTTGTTTTTCTGAGCTTAACTTGATACTGGGAGATTTAGAGTTAAGCTGATCCAGGAATGTATGGTATAAGTCGCTTTTTAAAACTGCAATTGTGTCTAAATAGGAATCAGGGAGTAAAACGTAGCTTGACCTGGTCTCAACCCACCTCCACATACTGACATAACCATCATACGTACGATAAAAACTATCAGCTCACTTGTACATACAAATCTCAATATGCAATTCACACATAATGCCCTAAAAATGGATATCATCTTTGTTTCACAATTTGTCAACGCAGAATCATCCATCAAGAATTTATAAAGAAGATCTCATAGCAGAATATCTTCGCATAATGTGGAATCGAATATGAATGAGGGAATATAAGGTACTTTGAACTGGTCTTAACCCACCTCCCACCAGCATACTGCGATAAGAACTATCAACTCACGTGTACTTACAAATCTCAATCGGTAATTCACACACAACACACTAAATAAGGACATCATCTTTATTCTACAATTCTGACGATGCAGAATCATTCATGCAGATGAACACTTATCAAGTTATCATATATAAGCTTGTAAGATATTGCAAAACCCGGTTTACTATAACTTTGATAAAACTTACTGCTAAATTGCGAAACGTCAAATGAAACAAATTTATTTTGTTTTACATTCATGGCGAAATACAAATACCAAAATAATGAATATCATTTACTCAATACCGACAAATCCCAACTTGGTTTCGTTATCTATAAAGTATTTTTATATGCACATTATCTATCGGCATCTATGTGCATTTTACTTTCAGACAGCAAATCAAAGACATTTAGCCTGTGTCTAAATTTGCTACAGTCAGTAATCGTATAGCTAAATGACGTAAATCTACTGTAAGTCAACAATGCCGTCTTCGTGATCCTACAACAACAACTTGGGAAAAACGTTGTACAAATCAATGTTTTCCACTATTACCAGTCTGTTCCTATCACTTAGTTCAAATA
This sequence comes from Heterobilharzia americana, assembly GCA_944470555.2. Lineage (NCBI taxonomy): Eukaryota > Metazoa > Platyhelminthes > Trematoda > Strigeidida > Schistosomatidae > Heterobilharzia > Heterobilharzia americana. The sequence goes on from OX104129.1 coordinate 13,157,474, forward strand.
CAACCTGCACCAGATTATGATTTGAATTCATCGGGTATATGCAAAAATTTGAGTAATGAAATGAATGCGGAGGAAAGTATCCTAAAGGCTATTCCTAAATCTGAAGAGCTTATAGCTGGCTATAGTGTTAACGTGAAGACTATGCATTCAGATTAGATATTTATTTGCAGGATTTGGTCAGCGATTCTGATTCCCTCTACTTATAAGAATCTTAGGCTAACCGTTTCTTTGAGGTATAGTTTGAGTCCGTTGCGATTACAATCTTGTACTTATTATTTTTACTCATTTTGAATATCAATATAGTAGACATTTTAGGTGTTGTAACTGCAATCAGTCTACAGCAGTACTGCCTGAGTTTTATTGTTAGAGTTTAGAGATTGATCATCTTGAATGTATGTCTCAATAGAAGTCGTGGAAGTGATTACTGTGCTCACTTAGAAGTCATCCTAATGATTTATCGTTATTCAGTACTAAAACCAACTTCTCTGTAATGATAAATTTTTCTAATCCCTTAAATCGGATCCACTTTGCTGAGATTTTTTGACAGCAAGTATTTGTCTTAATTACTTTGTATTCCATTGTATCTACTGAACTGGATAACCATTCATTTAGTTCATTTCTCTCTCTCTTGGGTTTTTGCATTCTCAGTTTCACTGGTAATAACACAAAATAATTCTGCATAAAGATAAGCAAGACACTTACGAAAGTTTCACACTGAATACCAGTTGAAAACTGCTCACTAATACATAAAACGAATTTTTATTAGCTTACCTTTCAGCAAAGAATAGACAAAATGTCTTGTGTAGTCAAAAGGCGAATCAAGTAAACATAAATTTTGTTTATTTGTTTGTGTAAAATTTTACACTTCACAAACAGAATAATGGGCGGTTATATTCAACGACATTGAAATAGAACTCATTCAGCAACTAGAAACATTCTTGAGCACAACACGAACTGATGCGTGTTACTTGTTTGATATTATGGCTAAACGTGGAAGCCAGCTTCGTTTGTATTCAAGACCCATCAGTAGTATGCAGCTGTATCCTGGTGAAGAAAGCTTCTCCTCTGTAGACTTGAATCTACACCATAGCATTATCAATATCATGAGATGGATAGGAAAATAGAGGAAGCTTTTGTAGAAGAAATATTCAGTATAGTGGCTTTCTAACCGTTTAGTTAATCTCCTGAAAGGGAAGGCCTATCTCATCTTCTCGACGATAGACGTTGTTGTATACTGTATATCAAACAATTTGCTTTGTAAGATTTCTGTTGATAAACTGCCTCAACATGAGAAGTGAAACGACTTGAAGGCAGACAGAACATGGATAGAATTCAGACCCGGTTCGTTGTAATCTACGTGAGTTTAATTTATTGTGTGTTACTATCGTTTGTTAAACTGCTTCCATTCGCTTTTTTCGTTGGTCGATATCAGCTCTGCCAACGTCCCCATCATTCTGATTTATTCACATGAAACGTATCTCGAATATCGAAGAATAAAAGATGACGACGTCAGCATTGGACTACTGAACACTAAAGGATAAAATTCTTAGCTGGTCAGATAATCTTCACTAGGGGTCCCTACCGAAATTCCTATAATTCGTTCAATAACTCACTTCTCATCGTTACTATAGATTGGAGTACTCCAGAAAATGAAATTCATAATCCATTCGAAAATAGCAAGAAATCTTGATGTGTGTGGGGCTGTAATAAAACAGTCAGTTGTTATAAGGTTGGTCTTTAAGTTGTTACAATCCTTGTAGAGTGAATGTTAATCACGCAGCCACAAAAGTTAGCGAGGATAACATAAACATAGTGGAAAGATATAACTGAACAGCAGTCAGCAAGTTGTAGCCGTTATCAAAACAAAAAAGAGAAGACGAGGGTGGAGAGGTTAGAAAAAGTATCTAATATTTTTTATCAAAATAACTAACTACTAACTGTCTGTAATAGGAGGCATCGAAATAGAATATCTACTGCAAAATTTATTCTTATACTGCGCCATACAAATTTGTAAAGGCAGTCAAATGTATAAACCAATCTTCATGCATCTAGCCTTAACGATGGAATAAAGATAAGACAGGCTATTCAAATTACTGAAACATTGAATTTGAAATGCTTATTTTAATATAATTTGTTTAGTGGTGGCTAGCAGTGGAATCCATGCGACGCGTTTTGTCCTTTGTGGGGCTCATCAGTGTCCCAGTACGTGATATTATCTCCACTGAAACTCGAACCCAGAATCCATCACTACAAACGTTACAGAGGGCATGAATTGTTACTACTTATTGATGTTGGTATTTTCCCGTTGATATACCGAAAAGAATTTATCAACTTCTGTTGACAAATAGGCTCCTATGCGAACGCTTCGATATTACCTGGAGGTTGATTATGAGGTCATTTATCTGGTGGTGACTGGCAGTGGGGTCTAGGATCCAAGTTTGATCCAAGCCCATTCTCTAGGAAGAAAATAACATATTGAATCTCCTCAGGCAATATCGAGACATCCGCATGGGAGCCCATTTGTCAGTGTGAGTCGATGAATTTTGATCCGCTGTAACAATGAGAAATTAAAATTACCAGTAAGTCATGGAAATCCAGATATATTTAATTTGCTTTCATTTATATTCTACGACAAGAAAATCTGTTATCACTAAAATTTGATTTTTATCATAAAGAATGTAAATGAGTGTATTTTTTACTGATTAATCATTAAGACTATTGGTAAATAAGTGAACTGCGAAAATAGAGTTGAAAACGGTTTATGCCTTGATAATCTGAGTGGTCAGCTAAGTAGGCAGTAAGAATGCTTGCCTACCGATTTCACTGGATGATACTATATCAGCTGAAACTGGAAAACTTAAATCTGTGATAGGCTCCATTGGTTGTATCATTTTACTCATCTTAAAGGTCATTTCTATAATCAAGTTAAAAGCCTTCGAAGAAGAGGCTGGTGATAGACCACAGTTTAAGTACAACACTCGGAAACTGAAGGACGAGACTACAGAGGAAATCTTCATGGCAGGCATCAAGACAAAATGGGAGATATCGAGGAACATCCCTGAAGAAACCTGTGTGGAAGAACACTGGAACTCTTTGAAAGAGATGTGGAAATAAACCTGCCCTGCCGTATTAGGAAGGAAGAAGAAAGAAGACAGGTAATGGAGCTCGACGGATACCTGGAAGCTGATAGAGGAGAGGAGGATGGTGAAGCAGAAGATAAACCAGTGCAAGGATGCTCAACGACAAGAGGAACTGAGCACAATGTATAAAACACTACACTGGACAAAGAAGTGAAGAAGAGTGCACGCAAAGACAAAAGACACTTTTATGACACAGTGGCAAGTGAAGCAGAACAGGTTGCAAGTAGGAGAGATAGAGACCTGACGACATTGTATCAAATAACCAGGTTGCTATCTGGGAAGAGATCAACACAGACGAAACCAATAAAAGATGATGACGGAAATTTAATTACAAAAGAAGAGAAACAAAGGAAACGATGGGCCGACCACTTCAACAAGCTCTTGAATTGACCAACACCACCACCACCACCTGCACTTCGTCCAGAAATACCACCAGCAGCCACTGAACTACAAGTGAACATCAATCCTCGAACAAAAATGGAAGTCCTGAACGCCATAATGCTACTGAAATGCGGGAAAGCTGAAGGACCAGATGAGATCCATCCAGAAGCACTGAGAGCAAATGCAGAGACAACAGCAGACATGCTCATACCACTATTGCAGAAGGTGTGGAAGGAAGAGAAGGTACCTGCATATTGATTGCAAGAAGGGTTACCTTGTCAAACTCCCAAAGAAGGGAGACCTCAGTGTTTGCAAGAACTGGTGCGGAATCATGCACCTGTCCACCACAAGCAAAATATTAAGATGCATCATTCTGGAGAGAATAAAAAATCATCTGCATTCAAAATTACGACCGGAACAACCTGCCTGACTGGATTCAGGAAGTACAAATCATGTGCGGATCAAATTGCAATGCTACGCTACGCATCATCATAGAACAGAGTGTAGAATGGCAGTCAACTCAACTCTACCTCAACTTCATCGACTTTGAGAAGGCCTTCGAAAGCATCAACCGAGAAGCAGTTTGGTAGGGAGCTGCTTCAACACTATGGAATACCACCAACGTTTATCAACCTCATTCAACAGCTAGCTATATGAAGACGCCACATGCCAAGTATGCCAAGTAATTCACAATGAGAAGCTTAGTGATGCTTTTGAAGTGAAGACAGGGGTGAAACAAGGCTGTCTACTATCACCAATGATCTTCCTGATTGTGGTTGACTGGACTGGATCATGCAGCCATCTGTGAGGAGTGAGAAGATGGGCATACGCTGTTTGATCGAAGAAAAGACCCCAGAAGAAGATTTGGATTTCGCCGGTGATTTGTGTCTAGTATCCCACAAAATCGAAGATCTACAGGCGAAAACCAACAAGTTGACAGAAGAGGCAGCGAAAGGAGACGGGACAACAAGTGAATATAGAGAAGACAGAGGTGATGAAGATACCCAACCAACAACACCACCACCAACAACAAACTCCAATCACCATCAACAGGAGAAACCTAAAGGAAGTAGCCTCCTTCACTTATCTAGGCAGCACTGTCTCAACTACAGGCGGCGGCACAGACGAGGATGTCAAAGTCAGTCAGGATCGGAAAGACAGCAAGACAGGCTTTCATTAGCCTGAAACCAGTATGGAGATCTTCTGCACTCAGCATGTGGAACAAGATCCGGATTCTCAACACCAATACCAGTCAAGTCAGTGCGTCTATGTGATGGCTTAGAAACTTGACGTATCACGAAAAACATTTCCAGCAAACTACAGATATTCATCATCAACAGCTGCCTACACTGGCTCGATACTGAAGATCAGATGACCAGAATAATAAGAATAAGCAACAAGGAGCTCTGGGAACGAACCAACCAAGAAGCTATCGCTGAACAAATATGTAGAAGGAAGTGGAGATGGATTGAATCGGCATACACTGAGAAGGCCGACTGAGGACATCACGCCCCAGGCCATGGCCTCGATTGGAACCCAGATGGGAAGCGACGAGTTGGGTGTTCGAGGTGAGGGTGACATGGAGGAGATCGTGCGAGGAGGAAATGAGAGCTTGTGGGCTGTCGTGTAGCCAGGTTCAAAAGATCTCAGAGAACAGAGGTCACTGGAGATTTGCTACTGAAGCCCTGTTTTCCACTAGGAACCCAAGAGAAAATGATAAAATAATAATAATAGTTCACTTCAAATGTGAAATGACTGTCTTTCTAGCAGAAAATGGGATGCCATATTCCAGCATTTAAAATTTCTTTATTCCCTGGAATATATCTCTCAATTTACTTAGTTTAGTTTTTGTTTTGCACTTCGACATGTGACTTTATTCATTCCTCTGATTTTTTGCACAAGCGGGAAAGAGATAGTCTAGACATTTGGATCAATAGGTTCAGTATTATGTATGTCACTGTTTATCACATTCAATTGAAAAAATCGATCATCTAACAGTCGATCAAATAATTTACAGCAGATTAAAATATGAATATAGCGTTTACGTATCTCTTTACACTTTTCTTCACTTCCATGTGTGCGTATACTTATGTGCATGGATGAAAGGAATGAATATCTATGGAAAATATGAGTATTCTTCTGTTGTTTTTGAAAGAAATTCTTTTCTACCAATTTCCAATTGATTTCAACTTTTCATGAGACTATCTAAGGCTGTTAGTTGGATGGAGGCATTCGACAAAGAGCCATATATCACCTAAGTTTCGTTCTTGTAGGCACTGGCCAGCGAGACTTGTCTGCAACCTCTATAGAACTGACATTCCCTATTGATGATACAATAACGAAGGTAGATAAGTGAACTGAACATCAGTGTTTGTCAAAGAATCCTGAAGTATTTCTTTTTTGTTTCTGCGTTGAGGAAGCTGGCGAAATCAACCCTCGAAATTAATGTAGAGGAGTGCTGAAAGCTCCAGGAAATTGATGGATATTTAAGGATGCACTATTCGTTACTAAATGATGTGGCTGAAGAACCAACTAAAGCCTAGATTCATTGAAAGACTATTTCTCCTCATTTCAGTCCACCTCAACAGTACAGATACGAAAGACTGCAATTTATTGAAGACAGTGAAAGATGGTCACGTTATATAGCTAACTGATAGGAAGTGAAAACTGCTGCATTGAATTCTAACCTATTTACTGAATGACAGCATGCTCACTGAAAGGCATTGAAGTTAGGGACTTGGTCCTTCACTAGGTTTTGGATGCACACTGACGAAGATTCCCAATCTAAAAAGAAAAAGCAGTCCACTGCATGCATGCTTCCAACATTCCCAGAAATGGTTTCATTTCTCGATGATAACCATTTTAAAATAAACAAATAAACGAGTCACTAATCTTTATGCAGTTTCTTGTATTATTCCGTCGTTGACTGGACAGAATCGATCGGTCTCTATTGGCGAGTGGAACACCGCAGGGATACGTTGATATTTCCTTTCGTTTAATTTTTGTAGTAATGATGGGTAGTTGCTATCAGCGGAATTCAGGATGAGCATTTCATCCTATTTGGGACTCGTCAGCTGGATGTAGCTTCCTCCCGGTGAGCGATGTTGTTCCCGCCGGGACTCAAACTCAGGACTAACCACTTTAGACGCCTGTGGGTTATCTACTAGAATTGAAACACAGGCAGTATCGAGGTATTTGCGCAGCAGCCTATATCCGGCTAGAGGTCGATCAATTCGGTGTACTCAACGACGGAATAATACAAGCAACAACATTAAACCTATACCAGTCGCCTAACAGGTGGCTGTCGTGGCTTGGTGGTGTAGTAGATAACGCTCTGGTGTCTGAAGTCAGCCAGGTGCATCTAACTGAGAAGTCCTAAGTAGGACGAAAGGTGCGTCTTGGATTCCACTGGTAGCCAATATTCATAATTAGTAAATTAATTTTTGATATGAATGGAGATTTTTAATTTAGAAGTAGTATTCATCATGGGCTGACATCAGCTGGGGAACCGTTGAAAATCTGGGGCACTGGACAGCTGTTTCATTCTAGTATGGGACTCCTCAGCAGTACGCACCCACGACCCGGCTAGGGGTTGAAGTCAGGACCTTCAAGTTTCACGGCGAACGCCTTAAGCATAATAAATTAATTGTTTGTTATCAAGAATTTCAGTCAGTAAATTTGTCATCATTGTAATTTTCATTGAAACATGTAACAAAGATTTCAACGAAAGTTTCGAACACCGGGTGGTCGCTGGTTCGAATCCGGTCGTGGTCCAGATTTTCATCTCACCTTCAATCATCACCCAGTACACTGTTAATTAGTTGAGGTACTTATAGCAAATCTTGTGTGTGTGTGTGTGTGTGTTTCATTTTACAATAGATGGAATCTTGAAGTGCATTGATAAAATAATATTTTATGAATCATTAAATCGACTAACAAGTGCAGGTGACTGAAGGTCAACAAAGACGCAAGATAGGATAGGAAGGATGAGTGAATAAGTAAAGCATGCAACTTTAAAAGTATATGAGAGTGAAGACTATGTGAAACAACCAATGTGAATATGTCAGACAAATGATGGGAATGAAGAGAGGTGAAAATGGTATGTTTGCGACGGCAAAATGGATTGAAATCGAATAAAATAAAGGTAAAATTTATTCGTAAAAATCTTGTGGTAAAAATGATGAATGATCAACTAGCTCCAATTATCAATAAACAATAAGTGATACCTATTGCACAAGTGTGGCTCTCGTGCTGCAGTGGCCTAGGGTATAGCGCTCTGGCGTTTGAAGAGATCAGTCTCCAGTTTGAGTCCTTGTGGGAACTACATCAGGTACCTCCAGCTGACGAGTCCCAAATAGGACAAAACATGTGTCCTGAATTCCACTGTTAGCCATCAAACAGACTGTTAGGTTCAAGATGCTAAAACACACTGCACAAGACTGTTTCTGAACGAATAGTTCTCATTTAAGATCGTGTCATAAAGGCTTCTGCGATATAAAGTAGGTGTATGTGTGCATCCTTCAACAAGTCTGTCCAATGATGATTCCGAGACTGCATACTTGTGGTCAATCGCATACTGGAAGAGTGATGAGTTTATGCTTCTACGCTCCCCTTTGCTCAGTCATACTGGATGGTGTACTTGAATGCAATAGAATATGGTTCTCGATGAACATTCTATATACTGAACTCCACAAGAGCAGGTGAACATGTTGATGTACATCGACTCGAACAACTGAGGTGACACTTTTCTTTAGAATTAATATTACCATTATCATAATTAATATTCAGGTAATATCATGGCATCTACATAGAAGCGCATATACCAACAGAGTTCAGGCAATTCGATCCAGTAAAACAGCGGAGAATTACAAGGATATCAATCAACAGTAATAACTAATACCCGTCGTACAAAAGATGGCTGTGGTGCCTAAGTAGCCTAGTGGATAACACCTTGGATTTTGAAGCGATTGGTACTCGCTTCGAGTTTCAATGGAAACAACATCACTCACTGGGGTGCGGGTACATCCAGCTGACAAGTCTCAAACAGGACGAAACGCACGTCCCAGATTCTTCTACCAGCCACAAACAAGCGATGTTTTCCTCATTGATCTTGCTCAACCCTGGTTGAGAATTAATGGATATCTTCTTTCCTGACACAGTGGTTGTGTCAAAATGTTGTTTAGTCTGCTTACTGTTACACTTGATAAAACGTGGTCGATACCTGTTTTCCATAAAGTTTTATTTCAATGGCATAAGCTCAGTTTTCAGATAAACGTACAGCAATAAATCTTACCTTTCATCATGTCAAATTTTCATTTGCACCATAACACACAAAACATCTGCTTTCAGTGTTTCGTAGGGCGTTTTGTAGGAAAGGTAGCTTCCGACTGAAAGAAAAAAGACGACCTTGTAAAACTTCGAAAAAAGAGACCTCATCTGGTTAACTAGTTCACTAGTTACTAGCCAATCCTAAGTCCTGGTAAAGAGGGAATGTTGGGCATAGAGCTAGCAAACCTACACCGGAAAACAAATTTAACCGCTAAAGAAACTTCAAAGCACAAACAAAATATAAAAAATAAAAACAAAATTATTCCTCACTGGAATCGGAGAGGCGAAATGACGCCAGTTGGTGAAAGCATTCACGAAGACAATTGACCGATGTGTCTACTCTCGAAGAAAGCGAAAGTAAGCATAAGGACATGGAATATCTGCACCATGTTTGAACCCAGCAAGGCAGCCCAGATTGCAAACGAGATGAGAAGGTATCACATTGAAGTGCTTGGATTCTGCAAAAGCAGATGGAATGGAAGTGGAATCTCCAAACTGTCAACTGGAGAGTCAATAATCTACTCCAATGTTGTCACCCAGACGACAACCACAAGCACACCCAGTTTTCGAGTGGCTATAACGATGTCCCCATGAGTATCAAAGGCTCTCGTGCAGTAGAAGGCAGTCTCCTCCTGCAGGATCAGGATCATGACAGCAAGATTCAAGTCAAAAGGAAGGAAAGTCACAATCATACAATGTCAATGCTATGCTGTGCACCTACAAATAATGCAGATGAAGAGAAGAAGGAGGAATTCTACAGACAACTGCAATCAACACTGGACAAGACCTCAGTTGGCGATATCAAAATTCTAATGGTTGAGGTAACATGAATGCCAAACTGGGAGGGGACAACACAGGAAGAGAACTAACCATGGGTCGAGAAGCGCTCGGTGAGGTGATGAACAAGAATGGAGAATTGTTTGCAGAATTCTGTGCATTCAACGATTTGGTGATTGCAATGAGGCAGTGTGTTCAAGTACAAGAATATCCACAAAGCGATATGAATTTCACCAGATGGACACACTAAAAATCAGATTGACCTTACCTCAATCTCAAGAAAATGGAGACGCAGTCAGCCTACTTGACACAAGGTCAAGAAGAGGAGCAGATGTAGGTTCAGACCACTCACCATCTAGTGCAAGGAGCCTCCCAAATCAAGTTGAAAGCCTTCGAAGAAGAAGCTGGTGATAGACCACAGTTTAAGTACAACACTCGGAAACTGAAGGACGAGACTACAGAGGAAACCTTCATGGCAGGCATCAAGACAAAATGGGAGATATCAAGGAACGTACCTGTCTATTGACTGAAGAAGGGTTACCTTGTCAAACTCCCAAAGAAGGGAGACCTCAGTGTTTGATACTCATCATAATAGAACAGAGTGTAGAATGGCAGTCAACTCAACTCTACCTCAACTTCATCGACTTTGAGAAGGCCTTCGAAAGCATCAACCGAGAAGCAGTTTGGTAGGGAGCTGCTTCAACACTATGGAATACCACCAACGTTTATCAACCTCATTCAACAGCTAGCTATATGAAGACGCCACATGCCAAGTATGCCAAGTAATTCACAATGAGAAGCTTAGTGATGCTTTTGAAGTGAAGACAGGGGTGAAACAAGGCTGTCTACTATCACCAATGATCTTCCTGATTGTGGTTGACTGGACTGGATCATGCAGCCATCTGTGAGGAGTGAGAAGATGGGCATACGCTGTTTGATCGAAGAAAAGACCCCAGAAGAAGATTTGGATTTCGCCGGTGATTTGTGTCTAGTATCCCACAAAATCGAAGATCTACAGGCGAAAACCAACAAGTTGACAGAAGAGGCAGCGAAAGGAGACGGGACAACAAGTGAATATAGAGAAGACAGAGGTGATGAAGATACCCAACCAACAACAACACCACCAACAACAAACTCCAATCACCATCAACAGGAGAAACCTAAAGGAAGTAGCCTCCTTCACTTATCTAGGCAGCACTGTCTCAACTACAGGCGGCGGCACAGACGAGGATGTCAAAGTCAGTCAGGATCAGAAAGACAGCAAGACAGGCTTTGATTAGCCTGAAACCAGTATGGAGATCTTCTGCACTCAGCATGTGGAACAAGATCCGGATTCTCAACACCAATACCAGTCAAGTCAGTGCGTCTATGTGATGGCTTAGAAACTTGACGTATCACGAAAAACATTTCCAGCAAACTACAGATATTCATCATCAACAGCTGCTTACACTGGCTCGATACTGAAGATCAGATGACCAGAATAATAAGAATAAGCAACAAGGAGCTCTGGGAACGAACCAACCAAGAAGCTATCGCTGAACAAATATGTAGAAGGAAGTGGAGATGGATTGAATCGGCATACACTGAGAAGGCCGACTGAGGACATCACGCCCCAGGCCATGGCCTCGATTGGAACCCAGATGGGAAGCGACGAGTTGGGTGTTCGAGGTGAGGGTGACATGGAGGAGATCGTGCGAGGAGGAAATGAGAGCTTGTGGGCTGTCGTGTAGCCAGGTTCAAAAGATCTCAGAGAACAGAGGTCACTGGAGATGTGCTACTGAAGCCCTGTTTTCCACTAGGAATCCAGAGGCTAAATAATGTAATGATAATAAATACGTCCTTGCAAGTACAAGAACTGTTGCGGATTCATGCTCCACTCCTGTCCACCTCAAACAAAATATTAAGCGACATCATTTCAGAGAGAATGATAACTGCTCTGCATTCAAATTGCGACCGGAACGATCTGGATACAGGAAGAACAAATCATGTGTGGATCTAATTGCAACTCAACGCCACGCTACGCATCATCATAGAACATAGAATAGAATGGTAGTCAACTGTACCTGTAGCTCAGCCTCAACGACTTTGAAAGTGTCTTCGATAGCGTCGATAACACCGAGAAGTAATTTGGCAGGCAACGACTTCGACACTACGCTTTGAGTGCCACAAACCTTTATAAACCTCACTCAACAACTATATGATATATGAGGATGCTGCATGTCAATTGATTGACAGCGGAGAGTTCAGTGATGCCTTTGAAGTGAAGACAGGAGTAAGACAAAACACGGCTGTGCCTACTATCATCACCGATGATCTTCCTGATTATGGTCGACTGGAATCGCCGGATCATACAAGAAACTGTGAGGAGCTGTGAGAAGATGGGCATACTTTGTTTGACCAATGAAAATACCCCAGAAGAAGATCTAAACTTCACCGATGATGATTTATGTCTAATGTCACGCATGCTCGAAGATCTACAGGCGAAAACTAACAATTGGGTAGAAGAGGTGATGCAGTGAGGGAAGATGGGACTTCCTTCAGGTGAACGTAGAGAAGGCACAAGTGATGAAGGTACCCAACCAACAACAGCAACAACAACAAGCACCAATCAACATAAACGGGAGGAACCTAAAGGAAAAGCATTTCCAACAAACTACAGAAATTCATCAACAGCTGCTGCCTACACTCACTTGGTAGTGAAGAATAATAATAATAATAATAATTATAATAATAATAATAATAATACAGAGTAATAAGAGTAAGCAGCATGAAAATCTGGCTGGCTGGCAACGAAACAACGAAGCAAGAACCCATCGCCCAACAAATGTGCAGAATAAAGTGGAGATGGATTGGTTTGGGTATACGCTGAGAAGAGCGATTGGGGACATCACGCTCTAGGACATGCCCTCGTTTAGAAACCGCATGGGAAACGACGAGTTTGGGGTTGGAGGGTGACATGGAGGAGATGGTGTGAGGAGGAAATGAAAGGTTATGTGGAGTCGTGGAGCCAGCTTCAGAAGACTACAGAGAAGAAAATGAAATGGTGATGTGCGACTGAAGCCCTATATTCCACTGGGAACTCAAGAGACCAATAATAATAATAATAATAATAATAATAATAATAATAATAATAATAATAATAATAATAATAATAATAATAATAATGATAAGGGCGCTTTGTGCTGTTTGGCGTAAGTGTATTCGTTTAATTCACGGAATAACAAATAAATGCGTCTTCATCTAATTCATGGGCTTAGGTCAGTAATTTTTGGCGAAACATTCCATGGCACTCATGTAAATTTGACGGTAGCCAAAGCCGGCGGTCAGTGCCCAAGTAGTCTCCATCGAAGCATTGCTGAAAAAGGAGTCTTAATAGTATAGTAATCTGAGATAGACAGACAGAAGTAGGGCCTCCTGCAGAAGTGCATCAGTTGTTGTCATAATCTACAGCACCATGTAAAGAAGAGGTGGATAGTCAGAGAATAAAAGTAGAGTAGACAAAGGTATGTAAGAAGAGGAAAGATAAATCTATGAAAACACTCAAGTCTTAAGAGACGGTAAAGAGTATATATATCTTCATCTTATTGTGATCGATTGTGATTCACATCACCAGGACTCTCGATGTATGGGGGACCCTAGCTAGTGCAAGATTGATCAAAGACCTATGAACCCTTCATATCTACTTTCGGTGGTTATATTCCCTAAATGCACAATAGAACAACGTGAACAGTTACACAGTGTACTCAGCTACCTCATCTAAGTCATAAGTGATGTCATGCGGCAAATTTGAAAGTGGTCTTTTGTATCCAAACTGACATTTTATTGACAAGTGCAGTATGGTGAGTGCAACTTTTCAAGTATGTGACTTCGGGAACGAATTTCACCACTTCAATCCTTACCGTTCAAATACATCTTGGTACAGACCAGTCTCCAGGTGTAATTTTAAATTTGACGGGTGCATAATGAATTTCCGGTCTACCCTCACAGCATTCAGCAGATTTTGTATCCGCCAGCCTCTTCAACTAACAGGATAGTGTCATATGCCTACTTCAAGTTAACCAGATGAACTCCTGTGAGTAGGTCAATCAATTCCTGAGAAGTGTGAAGTACTTGAGGTCACACTTATCACTAGATTTATGACAAAATTTAATAAGAATGGCCAGCATCGTTGGCTGTGACTATAACTCTCCATAAGTCTTTTAAAGCCTTGTGATTTTGAATACAAAGCCTTGATCAAAATAATAGGCATGCCTGGTACTCTCCCTCCACAGTCAGATACCGTCATAGTTCCTCTCAGTTAACTGGCTCAGATACCGCCTACAGGTCAATGCAGAAGGCGAGTTTCGGGCACCATTAAGTGTGCCTGCGTTAAGAAGACTATCAAAGAGTAAAGTTTTAATTGATGCACCCTTTTATAGCAGTGGAACCTGTTTGATTACTATTAGATGGCTGCAAGTATGTGGTTGATTTGGAGTTTTCAGCTGGTGATGTTGTGGAAGTTGATGTCCTAGTGAGGTACCGGGATTAGTTTCGCACAACATCCGAACCAAGAGAGTTCTGTTCGGCATCAATCATACATTACCTAGGGAGAGTAAAAAAATTCCAGTTGTGTAATAAGTTGCATAGAAAGTAAATCTACTTCTGGCACCCTCTGAAACTGGGTATTATTCAGTAGATTTTAAGTATTCATATTCCTTGTTGTCGGTGATAAATAGCGGTCCAAAAATTACTCTTTATCACCGTAGGGATTTTTCTTCTCCATATACACTATAAAATTCTTGACACATTATTATTATTGTACGACAGGTCTGGTTAGATTTGATAACTTGATCTTCGGAAGAAACCATAACTGAATTTCTCAGTCAACTTTTGACAAGTGAAACAGCATAAACTCTTACATGGCTGCACATCAGTCGAAGTTTCTACATTCCAAAACATCAAAGGAAAAGGAAGTGAGTGTTAAAAACTAACAAAGCGTGAATACATTCGCATCGGTGTGTTCATTTTAGAACTATATCAATGGTAGTTATCAGTCATTGATGCCTAGGATTTCACAGGGTCAAGTCAAGCAACCTACAATCAACCTCACGATTCATATCAGTAGCCAGAGGACTTTACAGACTGATGGCATTCCAGTCTTGCTTTGACTAACATTTACAGTCGAGGTAAAAATAGTGGGCTGACTTGTGTTACACTTGTCAAAACCACCTGATTTGCAACAGATCCGTAACCCCACTGACTAAATTATCACTTAACATTGACGTTTCTGTGTTTTCACTTTTGACACCTTCTAATAAAAAGATTTGTAGTCTCTTCATGTTTCTGACTTTCAGAGACCATATCCTCAAAGTGTAAAGTAGATTGCTGTACAGTACACTTACCTTTTCAGCAGGTCAGAACAATCGTTGAATTGGATAATACTCGAAGTGTTTCAGAAGCCAGATAACTAATATTGGTTGAACTTCTTGAATAAGTGAAGCGATGAACGTATTCAGACACTTCACTCCCTGTTATTATACAAGGAGTCTGTTTAGATTAATCCTACAGTATACTGTTAAATCTTAAACGCGCTACGCGTATACTAAACAATCAAACTTCGCAAGTAATTGCATTCACCTGCATCAGTACATCTACGAAAAAAGCAAATCAGAACATAACAGTGTACACCAGTAGCAGACACCAATGGTTGTTATCTCTTCAGATAGTAACCGTTTGTAGAGCTGCAAGTTTTTAAGCAGGCAAATTTTAGCAGTATTATTTACTTACACTTCATTCGCTTCACAGTCAGACAGTCATCGGACTACTTGGACGATAGGGTCGAATGGATTTGATAACTAGTTCACAAATAATTCACTCATTTCTTGGGCTGCATTGACACTTCACATAGATGAGTGGTTCTCCAACTATCATAAATTACCCGGCCAAGATCTTAAGTTATGACCTCTGACCCAAAAGTGTCATCGATTAACGAGATTTACTACTGTAATGCATGAGTAATCAGAAACCATTCACACTTGGTGCAAAACGAGAGAAACGGTCAGCAGACGTCGACATCACAGTTATCTGGTTAGTGAAATCCACAGATCAGCGCGAATTACTCCGAACTACTCACTGTTCTTAGTATCATAATATCAAAGAAAGCCTTCAGGTCAGTGAAAGTGGTACATCGGGCGAGGGTAAATTCCTCTGTTCTAAAACGTCCTCATCCGTACCTGAAACTTGGTTTATTTTCTTCGTAGGTCTGTTGTCTTCGGGTTTCACTTTAGCGTCGATCGACTTAAAAGTTTACTTTTGAGCCAGGGAATCCTAAAAAGGAAGAAATTGATCTGCGTTGACCTTTCCTGAGCCATGGTGGATTGTGTTGACGTCGACGTCGGACAGACCTCTACCTATAGCGAATGTACCTAGCTCCATAGGACCAGGTGAGTTGATGTCTGCTCACTGAAGTGGCTGCCAGTAAAAGTTTGTCCTTCACACACGTATTCACCATTGACTGACTAGCATAAGTGATTTATAGAGTGACCGCATAGAATGTTGTTTTGACAACTATCATTAGTCTACGTTCTATCGAATTCTAAGTTCAAATCACCTTCTTCTTCTCTACATTGATAGGAAACTGAAGGGTAGCATTTCGATGTAGGCTTTTATCTATGAATCTCTATGGGTATCCATTTTCAATGAACATCGATCTTAGAAGTACAAATCTACAGTGATGTCAACACCTTCCGACATGACTCAAAAAAGGTCAACTCAGATCAACCGACAGCCCCATATTACGACTTTTGGTTGACAAAGGAAGAAAAAGTTACAATAATTTGTTCAACTTTCAGTACTGAAGTAAATGACGGAAGCAGGTTTCAAATGTAATTTAGCTCACTAAATAAAAAAGCAAGTCCTCTGAATAGCCAGTTACCGCTACTCTTTGATATGAGCTAATATGATAAATGGGGATAGATTTTACCTTAATACCATATATTGCTTTGGTGATTTCACTCGTAAAGCTTTCTTTCTTGGCCGATTCCTACAGCAGTAATAACCCACCACCAATCTCAGAGATATGGAAAATTCCACTACTTTGGCCATCCGGAAGTTCTGATTAGATGCTGTGACTTGTAGCGTTAATCAAGTGTAAGTAAAAGATGTAAGTAAAGATTCCCAAGGATGAAAATTTGATAATTCCGGACCTGGCTACCTATGGAGCTCAAAAGCAGAATCAAATGTCTATCCACCACTCTGTAGTCTTCAGTGGTTGTATGATTAAGTCTGCTTTGAAAAGAGACATTACGCTTCGGCGACTATGTACCATACTTTAATCGATTACTCTTAATGCACCCCAAAAAATTAGTTATTCTACAGTTAAAATTAAAAGTTTCCTTTTCATCCAATAATCCAACAATCCAATTATATGGTATGTTTTTATATTCAGAGATGAAATTTGTCTAACTACTTTACTGGTTTGCGTGGTTGGAAGTTACGTGTGAATTACTTGCGCCTTTAGATATAGGTACGTATGTCATACTCGTCTTGTCTTTTATTAACTGTAAGCCCAAGGGATGATATCAGTCAGTGACTTACTGATGAGTGATATGGTCAGGGTGCAGGATAGATCTATCAGGTAGTCGGAGGTAATCGTCAAACAGCGCCAGCAAAAGATTTTCTGAAGGAATAAGGAATAAAGTATTCAATGCATTATATCGATGCGCCTTATATTTCACTAACATACCTTGGTTTACTAAGAAAATGTTGGATATTTTTTCATACTGGGTGATGACTGAAGGTGAAATGAAAATTTGGACTGCGGTAGGATTTGAACCAGTGACCACCGGGTTTCCAACCCGATACTCTAACAACTGAGTTACGAGGGATCTCGTAAAACCTCAGAACCATATACTTTAAAAAGCCACGAAAATCAGAAGGTAAACACCAGTCTGCGACTGCAAGGAACACTTTATTCAACGAAATTGTATCAATTATATACAGTTTTCGTGAACTCACATCACTAGTAGTTCAAAAGTTGGATATTTATTTTGATTGTTCATGGTAGGATAAAGTTGTCCAATAAGGTTTTTCCTGACCATACGGTGACACTAAACAAAAATTGAAATCCAATACTTTTGCCTTAATGGCTGATTACTTAAAATGTTGATTTCCTATCAGACTGCTTGTGTGGACTGTTAACTAATGAAGTTAATCTGAGTGATTCGAAGACTAATTCTCCTTCTGAATAACTAAAAGGGATCTTGGTTAGTGGTGTGCTTTGTCATAAGTTTTAACCCTGATGGTTTAAACGCAAGCCTTCATATGTCACCATCACTAGCCCACTCAGACAAACTAACGAAGAGGCAATATGACAGATGGCTTTACCACACTGCCAAAGTATACACACAGAACACGTTCCACGTGGATATTTCAGCTATTCTAGTGGGATTCCTATCGTTGGGCTAAATAATTCTTGCAATCAGTTAATCAGTTTACACTGTTGAAATCTCAGTGATAGATTGTCTGCGTTTTCTGGTTTCTCAAGAGATTTCCGCTGTTGACGACAAGAATGTTGTAATGAAACAGGTGCCCAGTATCGTTCATTTGTTATTAGTGTATTATGTCTTACCGAAATACAATGAAAAACACCAGCCAAAATGATTGTATATAACTGCGTTGGATGTTCACAGAATTCCAGTTCAATATCTACCACATATACACACATATAGAATAGGAGTAGGTTAGTTGTGTCAAGGTTGTATACATATACATATAGTACTTGTGATTCTGTTTACTGAACGAGAAAGAACACTAAAATCTATTTACCTAATCCTTATAATCTGTTTGACTTTAGTATGAAAATAAGTAAACAGTTAATGACAAAAATCATAAGTTGAAATTTAAAACCCCTTCTTTTAAATGTGATCAATTCAACACTTGAAAAGAAAGTATTACATGACTAGGTCATGTAAAATGCGAGACTCAGCTGCTAGTAAGAGCTTGATTATCAGTCACATTAAGTATCTCATGACTGGTAGTAATATCCAGATGTGCAGGTTTTGATCGGTCGATGAGACAAGACATGACTTTATTGATCACTTGAGACAAGTCTGTCAAAAATTGGCCAGTTTCAAAGCATCCCCTGACACCCTGTAGTGGATGTACAAAAACCAACTGACTATATAACCTTATCAACTTACTCAAGCTCAACTTGATGAAACAACACATACTAAGTTTGAACTAAGTGGAAAAACCAATACACCCTAGGAAACAAGTGCATCCCTCTCAATTGCTGCAAATAGCGCTAGAAGCGATTTCCAAATCTCATGAAGTACTGTTTCGATATAATGGAGAAAAAAATTGCACAGAAAGAACCTGTGTAGGTATGCCTCTCAAACTTCAAAGTTAATCTTGATCACATTATTCAGTACTATTCATCAGATAAACGAGAATGAAGCGAATTATATTGTCGTCTACTTGGTGCTGAGCACTGGAACCAAGAACTCACGTTTCATCCTATTTTGAACTCGTTGACTGGATGTGCTTGCACCACAGTGAGTGGTTTTGTTTCCACTGAGACTCGAACTGAGTACCCATCGCTTCAGACGTCGAAGCGTTATCCACTAGACCATGAATTGTACAACGGGCATCAGTTGTTGTCTGTTGATACTTGTAATTTCCCTTTGCTATACTGGATCGAATTGGTCGACCTGTGTTGCCAGATGAGCTCCTATGTGGATACCTTAATAATGTCCGGATATTCACCATGTTGGTGGCTAGCAGTGGAACATTATCACTCACTGAAGGGGGTAGGTACATCCATCTGACAAGTCCCAAATACAATGAAACGCATGTCATGGATTCTACTGCCAGTCATCAAATCGACCACAGCATAATGAAAATCTGAGGCATCTGGATAGGAGCACATCTGTCAACAGAGGTCGAGGAACAGGAAATTACAGGTACCGATAAACAGCAAGGCGTAAATAGTCTTCATTATTAATTAGTCTTAGAATCATGGATAATGCTCAAAAGAATTTGATTCCAGAGAGATCATCTTACTACTGACTAGTTTTCATAAATGCTGACTACGAAATTCTTCTTTTTCAGATTAGTATCCACCTATTAATGAACAGCTTATTTTGTTCTTCAGGAAGCATGAAGATATGTAACCGATTCACTACTCAATCAAAAATGTATGTTCTTCTTAACAGTTGGTCAGATTACTGTTAAACGAAAAAAATCATTACCTTTTGCTATTCCCAAGTAATTTCATCTTTGACCTCATTAGATGAGTGACGGAACTTAAAATTACCGCGGGTAAAACCCATCTCCTCATGGTTGCATTTTGTCATTCTTCCTTTCTTCTCGTACTTTATATTTCTTTTGACTGGATCTTTTTATCTTCATCTTGTACCTCACTGTCTTTCTACTTGATATGAGCTGTGGCAACTCAGACCATTACGCAGTAATGCCTGGTCCTATGTTGATATTGATGATGGTTGCAATAAGGCTAGGTTGATGAATACGGGTCAACTCAAGACTTAGAACTAATGTTTTTTGTCAATTGACTTTGAGCTTTTAATTTTACTTGAATTTCTTGTTTTACACTATCTCTGAATGGAAACTAAAATCATCTACTCAGTTGTATGGTAGAAAGCGACAAGACGGAGACGAAGGAAGGAATGTTTATTATTGACATCTCGTACAGTAGTCATCAAATATTGTACACTTCCCACTAAGATAGTCATTTGCATAATATGCTTCACTTCCTATTCTGCTTCTATCTCGATTTACTCTTAATATGCCCACATTGTCTTTTGCGTTTCTCTGGGCAGAATCTTTACCTATTTTTGGTAACTGCCTGTGATTTCTGTCGCTCTCTCAACATATACTACTTATATCTATTCGGATCAGCTACGCCAATTACAGCATCTTTCCAAAACTTATTGAAATCCACTCACAGCAACCTTATGCGTGTTCGTGTGCTAGATGATGAGCTACACTTGTTGTGTATTAGGCTGCCCAAACCTCAGTAGGTGGAGCGGGGCTGGAAGTCGTGATCGCCGGTTCTAAATTCAGTGCCTGGATTAATCAATGAGCCACAAACCCATTTTTCTCAAATCAAAGCCAGTTGAAGCAAATTCATCAAGCTTTCTTCATTACATGACGTCTACTGTGGAATGAACAAAGAATTTCAGTGCAACCGATGAGCTGTATTCACACGGCAACTCCTTAGGAACTTTGATGATTGACGTCAAATCTAAACATGATTAGTATTACGGTCATACAGATTACTAGGTAGATAACCGGTTGTTTTGTCGCAGTAAGAGACTCCTAGGAAAGAGGTAGAGAAATATAGGCCACTGGATCCCAACACAGTGGTTGGATGTTAACGTGCTCGCTGTGAGTCATGACGGCCCCGGGTTTGATCCCTGGTGGGGTCGTTGGCGCGCACTGCTGAGTGCAAAAATAGGACGAAACAGGTGTCCAGTGCTCTCAAATTTTTAGGCATCCTTCAACTGATGTCAGTTTGTGGTGAATACTGCCTTAAAATAGGTTATCCATTGGCCAATAATCTCTCGTTTAATGTATCATTTTCCATATGGTTCTTAGGCTTTAATATTGTAATCCAATATTGTATTCTCTTTTTGCCTGATTCCATACCAGTTGACCGTTATCACTTTCGGCGTTGCTATACACCCTACTTCTGCGCATTCTAATAAGCAGCTCTCACTAGGCAATCACTGCACGGGTAAACCTGGTCTTTCAACTGAGGCTACCTGACGGTTATAGTAACTAGATTAATTTGAAGGCAGTTACCATTGTAAGCTGATATCAAATGAAAAGTCACTGGGATCCAAGAAGCGTTATCCGAATACTTAACACTGTTGAACTATCTACTAGTGACACTTAGCGACTCATAATGGTGGTGAGGCCAGAACTTTCAATCTTCCGTTTTCACTAAGATCTTGTGTTTACTAATGCAGTCTGGGTTACGACTCCTTTCCCCAAAAAGGGATTCATTTAGATTATTACACATTCGGCTAATACAAACCTATTATGAAGTGATGACTAGATCTTTTATCTTTTGAATGAAAAAAGAATAAGGAAATCTGACCAATGAATTTCTGCTGGCGGTGACAATTTCACTTCATTGAATTGTAAGGCATAACACAAATGTTATTTTCTTCTTTCAAAGAGTAAGATAACTAGATCAGCTGAAAATACGTTTCGATTTTCATATATACTGTTTCAACTAGTATTTTACACAATGGCTCGATTTGGTTGCACCGTAGTTGTCTTTTTCTTATCCAGACCGATTTGAACGCATGGCTAATTCACGCCAGGCGTAATTAAAGTACACTTATAAAATCCACAATACATGGCAAAATGTGTCAGCTTACACAAATCAATAAGGCCGTTGTAGTAGACAGTCAACCAATCAGAGATCAGAACGTTAATGAGTTGATTGGATAATAAGCTGTTAATTATCGTTTAATTTTGAAGGAGTTGTGGGGATTTGGAAATATTTCAAGTTGTTATTCATCGTCCTGGTCACGGAACCTGAAGGTCGCGGGTTCGATCCCTGATAGGGTCTTGGGCGCGCACCGCTGAGGAGTCCCATACTAGGACGAAACAACTGCCCAGTGCTCCCAGGTTTCTTTTGTTCCTCCAACTGATGTCAGTCTACGATGAATAACAACTTGAATTATCGTTTACATTGGTATTACTCAGACAGCATTTGCTTGATAAGTGACATCCCATTTGTGACGGGGGTGACCTGAAGATGGGTGATAAGCAGATTAATCGCGTTACATAAGCTGGAAATCTATTTAAAGACTATTTGAATGAGAGGCAAGTGAAACAACGCTTTTTCAACATAAGTTAAAATTCAATTTTGAGATTTATGGAGATTTATTTGATTTCAGGTTGGTATTCAACATGAACTGAAATTAGTTGAAAAAATATTGGAAACCTAGGAGTACTGGACGGATGTTTCGTCCAAGTACTGGACTCTTCAGCAGTGTGTATTCAGGAACCGGTACCTTCAGGTTCCACCAGGATGTTACCATTTTCTACAGATAACAATAATGAGTGCAGAGCCCCCAGAAACTACTATCTGTTGTTATTTCACATTAAAGTGAGAGGAAAATAATGTAGCACTTCAACTCCATCACGAATATCTTTAATCCTATCAGATAATCCCAGTATCATCAACAATCACATTTATATACATATAAGCAACGAAAACATTCTTTCCAATGACTAAAAACCCTAGCTCTGTTAAGGTTATTTGGCTAGACAGGGTTCAACCTATTGAGAATTCTTATCCTTCTCATCGATGAGTCACGGAGATGAGTTCATCAGCCCTTGTTGAGAGATAAGCTTGTTTTATGTATGCCTTAATATTGTCTCGAATGCAAAACAAGGTCGGTAAAGACCAAACCTTTTCAATGACAAACTAATACTCATTGAATTAAAAATAACCAATAAAACATTACATCGAACTTGAGGATTAACTCTCGTCCTCTCAATACCCTAATTGAAATATTCACTCACGACTAACATAATTCTTTCAGAGATAGTTCACAAAACAAGTTATTCCTTTAATTTAGGCGGTTTTTTCAGTAGACCGTAATGGAATGAGTGGATAATAACGATAGTCTCCAGCATCTGAATACAAGTAACCACATGTTCCTAGCCAGCACGTATTTCAACCATGAAGAGAAATCTTGTCTGACATGATGTCCATTAACCTCAGCGGAGGACACAGATAATTATCAGCTACCGCTGGAAGGTTGCCACCTTTTCTGGAACGTGTTTGGACAGTGTTCACACACCGGTTCGAGCAGGCGTATGTTGGTGCTTAAATGGGAATAAGAAAGGTATAGCAACAAGACCATTTCGAGTGCAGCCAGGTGAACAGAATACTGAGAATACAAAGAACTTGCTAGAGAGTTATGGAGATAAGACAAGTTCCCCCACCTTGGAAAAGC
Organism: Heterobilharzia americana; assembly: GCA_944470555.2. Taxonomy (NCBI): domain Eukaryota; kingdom Metazoa; phylum Platyhelminthes; class Trematoda; order Strigeidida; family Schistosomatidae; genus Heterobilharzia; species Heterobilharzia americana. The sequence continues at coordinate 13,181,079 of OX104129.1, forward strand.
CTAGTAACATTCCTAATCTACTGTAAAAACAGTTCAAATCATTAACTAACCGTTAGAAAAACGTAGGAAAGAGTTCATGTGTCTCGGCAGCTTCTCCCGAGTTAATGGGTGCACGCGGATACAATACAAAAGCCTCCAGGCACAATTAGGAATGGGAGTAACTCAAATGAAGACTGACAAATAGTCTTGGCGATGATCGTGGACAGAAAAAGGTAGAGGGATGGAAAAGGCAGCAGTGGTGCGTAACAGTAGTTTAAACCTGTCGAGGAAACTGGGCTGAAAACGTCAATCGTTAGTGAGACCACGGTGGATATTGAACTACGATCCACTCGTAGGGGGAGGCGACTGGAACAATCACCGAAATACTTCGAGAAACAGTGCGACTAGCCTCTAGCTTGCATGCATGTAGCCAGGAGGAAACAGCAGTAGATCTTGGTGGGCATTTACGAGAAATACTCAAGGATGATGACAAGATTATTGGTTAGACCAACTAAAGTGCTACTCGATTAATAGGGACTAGATGTGATTCCTCTATAATTCGTCCTAATCGGTGACCGCTTCAGGAAATAAATACAGTCAGTCCAATGAGCTTGGCATCAATGCTTCTACAGTCACTAAATGCGTATCTGCAGTTTAGGAACAAACGCGTAAAATAAGCATATCTAGGACCTGGTTGTGCGGATTTACTACAACTCAAAACTTGCTGTATCGACTTGAAGGCGGCACTCAACCCCATCGACCAAGAGGTCTTAATTCAATGTCTACCATTGGAAAGGCTGCCAAGTAAGTATAACATCCTATTAAAGGGTCTAAACTTGGATATCCATGAGTGTTAGAGTTTACAGTGAAAAACCAAGTGGTTTGTCTACATTGAGTAGTGTCCCAATCCCCCCACTTCCAGTTCTTTATTAGAGATACGCTTATTTGTCCTTGTCCGACTTCATACGGGTTGAACTCGTCGCAAGAGTGTGCACATGACATAATACTGGTAGACGAATATATTAACGAAGTGCAGTCCTCTGGACACCCCTAGAGAGGGTCTGAGTAACTGGGATGTGTCCGTCACCTCCTAAATGCAAATTACATTGGCAACTGGACTGCACTAATACCTAGTTTGACAAAAACAGGGTGTAATTAAGCGCGCTAATCACTTCCCTTACTTAGGAACTATATCAGTCTTGAAAGACGGGTGACCAATGAAATCTGAAAAGATATGAAAGGTTGAATTGGCCATTCATATGAGTTATCGGACCCGCAGGATATTCGACTACCTACTAAGGGTTGGCTATACTACACAGAAGTCCTCTCTGGCCTACTATACATAAGAGTGAAAGATAGCCATTGAAGGTAGAGGACATGAGAAAGGTTGAGGTGTTCGATCACTGTTGCCGTTGTAACATAAACATGGGACCATTACTTCAGTAACTTAGGCGTGAAGGTTTCAGGGAATAGTTGACAATACTATAACCCTCAATCGACTCAGATGCCTGCATTACGAATGCGTAGTCGCCGTCTAGCCCATAGTGTGATTTTGGCTGAAGTACGTTTAAGTTGCAAAGACGTTAGAGGGGAGAAAGACTTAAACATAGCATTAGTTCATGAAGTCACTGACTGTTGGTGGTCTAAGTCGTATAGGCTTCCAGGTTGGTGTCCATAAGACAGCTAAAGTTGATAATGGTATATATTACTCAGAATTGATCGCAGATGCACATATGCATACGCTATCACGTTAACCAACACTATCGCATATCATTACTTCGTTACCCCCCCCCCTTAAATACGTCCCATGATTTTCTACGACTTCAGGTTATGTTATTTCTACTCGTTCATCTTTCGTTTTGTATCTCGATGTGAGGTGTGGCAACTTGTAACATTACATTGATCCCAAAGCTAAAAATGATATCCAACTGTAAATTCGGCTACTCAAAAACAGGATACATGAATATCAGATATACTTTTCTATTTCGTGAAAACAAACGTTAACATGTTATAACACCTCCGAATACTACTCACTTAACAAGATAAACAGAGACAAACCCCTCTCAATGGACACATGAATGACGAAGGAAACACCTTCAAAGCAAAAAGAGAAAAAAAATAAACAAACAAATAACGACCAAAACAACTAGAAAAATGAAAATCAAGAGGAACCTGCAACACAGTTATATGACAGATAGATAGATGTGGAAAAGTGTTACTGTTACTGTAAGAGAATGAAATACCCCCTTCGAAAAATTAACTTAGAAAAAAGTTTATTTCTTCTAAAAAGTGAGGCAGAAAAGCAAGTGACCAAAGCAACATGAAGTGATGTGTATATTACGTGAATGTAACAAACAGTTCACTGATTGACTGTCTAAGAAACCTTTGAACGCACTGGTGTTTCAAAAGGAGTACATATAATGTGTACAGCCAGCTAACAGATACACATGTAGTAACGAAGACATATCTGTTCAGAAAGCTGACTGAACACACACACATACGGAAAGACCTTAAAGAAGCGTGAATGGATAAGAAATGCATATTGTCTTTTAAAGAATGCTCTACTACAAGGGCAATATAATATATTTATAATTCACTGAACAACGTCTTGATCTGCGTAGAGAATATACAAAAGAAAGCATATGAAAGTATAGATGCATGACTTGGAAAACTGTGTGTACACAGACACATACACACACGTACAATAAAAGAAACAAAAAGAACAATAATAATAATAATCACAACATATGGGGACGGCATACAAATACAACTACTTGTGTGTCAGCTTGATTTGATCATTACCGACACAGTACACCGTGTGCGGTAGAAAGAATGTGAGTTGAACTACTGGTCATCACTTTTGTTTGAATATAACACAGGTGTAAAGACACACTGTTGCACAGAGCCAAAATGCAGCGACAAGAACCAGATAACGGCTATACACATATACTTTCCGAGGAAAATGACAAGAAAAAGTTGAATGAAGTAAACAACTCAACTAGAGAAGTTGAATAGCTGCGCTGGTGTACATACAAAAAAGAGACTGATATATAGATACACATATATCGCACGATATGATGATGATGGTAGTATTCAGAACCAGATTTCTCCAGTCCCTGTGAAACTACCAACGTGGATAGAAGATAAACAACACAGACGTCCACGGACAATCATGCAGAAACGAAAGTTGGTAGGTATATAAAAACACACGCATATCTGATTGAAAGATGGGGTGAAGAAACCGTAGAGTTGTATAAGACTGGGAGGTGGGGAAAGAGAAAAGAAAGGACCAAACAATCCCTGAGATGACAACATACCACCGCCTTCCCCTCCCTCTACAACGCATATGAGTCACCACATGATAGACTGTATATATGATAATAATAGTAGTATAAAAAGAAAATTAAATTAAGAAAGTGGAGAACAATTCTCAAACACTTTTCATGGTAGACTAAGGATTTGTAGGGAGTTTTGCAAAATTTATATTAACCAATATTTTTTGTTGTTGGATAAGCAGCATAACGCTTACTTATTATGTATGTAATGACGATGATGAAGCAGAGGAGAAGGTAACGGTGACCATAACAAATATATAGGACGGGGGTATGGGGGGATAGTTATGACTGAACACTCTTCTGAAAGCCGATTAGTTGCCTATCATTATGCAGTATTTTCAAATAGATTCTTCTTAACACCGGGGTTAAACATGTTCCTTTTCTGATCTCCTGTCACAAAAAGGATATTTTTGTTGTTGTTATTATTATTATTATTATCATTAAATAAAAATATTGATTTCTTGAGTTCAGTGGATTTGTATGAGTAAGTAGTATTTGCTGAAAAAGGTTGAATTTTCAAACAGATAAAGGGCGAGAAATTACTACTACAGTGGTGTTGTACAACAGCTGTCGCGAGAGATCTCAACAAATAAACTAAACATATGTGGAATTTGATCAGGGTTCGAACAGCAGTGGAAGCAACCATTCATCTTCTTCAACCGGTCTGTAAATAGATAATAGCAAAACAAAACAAATGGATATTAAATACTTTTATAATATTCATTAATACACAACTATCCTCAGTTAAAAATTGATATATAACAAACCGTGATAGTTGAAATTTGGAGTAGTAATAGTAGTAAAGTAAGAGTAAGTCAGTTGAACACTGAATCGGGGGTCAGTAGTGTGAGTAAGCATGGTGTGTGCTTTGTACCATCGAAGTACAAAGTACCTTCGCAAGATTGACAGGAGACTGCGCTTATCGGCGATGGTCACCCGTTGGAAGTAATCGAAAAGTCCATAATACCCAGGTAGTTGTGTGAGTGCTGGCGGAGGTATGAGTGATAAAATTTCTAACCATATATCGAAAGCCAGTGGTATACGCTAATCTGGGCCACCTTTGATGCCATCGTGACGTTAGTCTGACCATAAAAGGTCGGGTTTACAACGTTCCACTCCAAATAGTTCTACTCTACGCCTGTGAAACTTGGTCTCTGCAAGCTGAAGATGTGTGACAACTGTTTTCAGTCATCGTTATCTCCGCAGGATTGCTCGTATCCGGTGGCAACACCATTTAAGTAATTCTGAGGTACCACGGTATGAGTTTGTGTATGATGGAAATCGTCATTCAATGAATAAAGTCATGCAGAAACATCAGCGTTAGTGGCTTGGCTTGGATATGTGTCGCGTATGCCGCCCCAAAGGCTTCCATACCGTTCACTGCTTGTTAACCCTGGCACTGAATGGAAAAAGCAGAGGGGTGATTAGGGTATGACGTAGCACCGTATGATCAAGGATAGTTATATCGGGTTAGCGCCTATTGGTGCATCACTACTCCTTGGGTGGGCGTCCAAGAGATTACACAACTCGGTGACTTGAGACGTTAGAAGATGCAGGTCATAACCAAAACCAGTGGTGGGCATGCTGTTAAGAAGAAATGAATATTTGTTTTGAATGCATCTTACTGGACTACCTTTCTAATCCACTTCCTTTCACTTTGTATCTTCATAATGTTAGATTATTTTGTGTGGCGCATTACTTGGTGCCCTTGATGTAACATGTTTGTGTTTCAATAGCGATAATACAACATCTGTACATATGTATAATATACAATTGAATGAGAACGATCATAATGAACATTCAAGGCGAATACCAATCATTCTTATCTCTTCAGATGATAACTCTCAATAATTTCTTTTACGGTGGTTATGTGTAATCAAATATGATTTACATATCCTGTATTCCATTCACAATCAGACACCTCTTGATCGAGTCTTAAATGCTCTTTAAGTCAAGAAATATAGCAAGCGTGTGGGGCGTCGGAAAGTATGTTTGTGTTCTAGAACTTATCAAAAGGTGATCGCATAACTCCCTTCTCATCTCAAGGTCAAGTAAAACAAAGTTGTTTAAGACCACCGAGATGACATTATATCATCATCAATATCAGTATGGCACCAGGGACTACTGAGCAACGGTCCACGTTGCCATCCTTCATATCAGCATACCAAGTAACAAAGCGGTAAGATGAAGAAATAAAGAATCTATCAAAAGCAGTACAGATGAAAGAGGGAATGAGAAAGTGATGAATTCAGCACAGCGATTACGATTAATAAGATAATGTATGGATACATCTGAGCGACTCACATCGATTCTCAGTCATATTGCCTAGTCTTCAACCACTGGTTTCTCTTGTCTTATAGACCCTAACCGGCTAGTTCGCATCGCCCTATATGGTTCAAACCGACAGTCAAGGACTTCATGCACTGATGCCATGTTTTAGTCTGGTCGCTTCAAGCCCTTTTCCACCCTGAACCTACTTCGGTCAACATTGTGTGACAAGGCGGTCGGTGGCTAGGCATACGTAACACATGTCCCAGCCATGAGTCAGTGAAGGTTCGCAACCGCATTAACCATCTTACCTCTCTTGCCTAAAACTTCATGTCTGGCTTCTGCGTTACAACAGGAAACACAGCATATGCTACGAAGGCAACGGTGATCAAACACCTGAAGGATTCCCATATCTTCTACCTTTAATTATATCATATTCAGCTATAAAAGCCTATAAATGAGTTCAGATTATGTTCTTCTCTGAAATAAGGTTCCAGTCGAAAAATGTTTCATGTACTTCTCGACACAGTCACTGTTGCAGCTGAACTTGTTTGTCAAGTTGCTACTTATGGATGAGTTAAATGTGAGCACAAATACTTGCTGACGGAAATGCATAATCGTGCTATAAAGGCGAATTGACAAGAGTAGGGAAATAACGACCATTAGTTGTTCGCCCAGTGGTGGGGTGGTAGGTAAAGTGCTGACTAAAGGATGTCATATAGCTGAGTGTGATGCCTGACATGGGAGTCTGTGTGTGTGTTTGAATGTGCACTGCCGAGAAGTCTTAAACCAAGATGTGGTACCCATACAAGTTTTCATTGGATGTCGTCAGTTCGTGATGAAAACTACTTTGAAGCGACATTAAAACCTTTGTCCGTAAGAAAACCAACTCAAAGAACTCCCTTCAATATATTTTAATATTACAGTACTAAGCCAACACTTTCTCTTGTTGCGTATGGAATTCATTTGCACCAGTGGGAAAAGTAAAGTTATGCACATCATGATAAGGTAGAAAGTTCCCCGACAGCTTAGTTAGCCTTTGAAACATCATAGTGCACAAACAGTTTAGTACAAGGACAGCCACAACAATATCAACATACTAGACAGAATATCAGTTTATAAAAACTTACTCATAATCTTCAGAGATAGTATCTAATGGTGTAGGACTGGAATAACCAACACGAAAATTACGTCTGGTTACAGGTAAACCAGGTCGCCTGCGATTAGGTGGCAGAGGATCATGGTAATATAATTCATACAGTTGACCGACAAGGTTAGCACATTCCCACACATCAAACCAATCAACCTGGAATGTATCATTAAAATGTATCAAATTATAAAATATGAAGTGTATCTTTAAACTCGTAATAGCATGAAGTTAAAACATATATTGACTTTAAGACGACAGAAAGATGAATGACTATATGGTGGCACTCGAACGAAACGCACTCAGCAACCACCTTGTGAACATCTATGCAGTAGGTAACGCATGACACCTGTTGTGTGAGGGCTAGTGATGATACTACCTGGCTGCCCAGACCTAGGTAGGTGGAGTAGGGTTTGAACTCGTGACTCACTGGTTGATAGTCATCTCAGTGAGTCAGTTCCACTGTTGTAATCTGTCGGAAACGTAATAAAGAAGTGCTATCTCTGACATCAAAACAATTAATTTGAACTCATGAAAAATGGCTATTTATCGAATATAAGAAAACATTAGACACATCTAAACCGATCTGATCATGAGGGAGAGACATAGTTCAAGGGAAGTAACACCACATCTTTTGGTTAGGAATTAATTTCTAAATGTCTTAAGTGGTATCTGAAAACCTCCAATGTATACGAAACAACTGAATGGACATAAATATAGTTCCAGGTTGGTATTTATCATGGACTGACATTAGTTGGAGAAATATTAGGAACCTTGAAGCACTGGAGAGGTGCTTCGTCCTAGTATGAGACTCTTCGGCAATACACACTCATGACCCCGTGCTGGCGCCAAGATGAGATTCTCCGATGCCCGAATGAGAAGTCGTGACCAGTGGGGCCAAACCAAGTGGGATATGAGGATAATTACTCAATGAAGACATTGGATGGAGGTCGCACCATATCGTGAAGTGATAGAAGGAAATATAGACTATCGAATTCCAACTCAGTGGCTCAATGGTAACATGCTGGCCACAAAACTTGAGGGTACTGGGTCCGATTCCTGGAGGGCGGAGTCACAGGTGCGTACTGCTGAAGGGCCCCATACCAGGACGAAACAGCTATCTAGTGCTCTCAGGGTTCCAGTGTCTCCAACTGATGTCAGTTCATGATGAATACCAACCTGAAATCAATAAAATCCAAATTGGATAAAAATGGTTGTTAGCAGTGGTATACGTTAATATCCCCTTTTTTTAAAATAATGTTATTTACAGTTCACTATGACAAATCTTCTGCAATGAAAAATCAAAGAAATTCGACAGACCAGCGTTTAAAATAACATATCTACACCTCGATACATTGATTAGCATAAGATCATTCCAGCAAAAATTCACATTTCTATAACGACGATACTTTTTTCATTGGTGAGTTGCTGACAGAAAACCTCTAGTACAGTCTAACATCCATTTAGGGAACGAAAAGTTGATTTGTGATTTAAGAAAGGGGTGGACAAGAAAAAAGAAATAATCATGTGACTAATCTTCAACTAAAGCTAAGGGATAGATAAATTCAAATCTGAATCTAATGCGAAACAGCGGCTCTAACTGGTAAGATGACTGCAACCTAACAGCCAACATCCTTGTATATGTACACATAACACAAACACACAGCAGGCTGGCTAAATCATGGTTAACAAGATGCGTATAACATACGTAATGAAAAACAGTAAAGCGAATAACGTTTGGTGTGATCACGTGAACTCTAGTTTTGAATATTGCACATGTTGTTTATCGGTTATAATGTAAACATTTTCATCTACCTATTAGTATCAAAATTTATGATTATGCCCCGTGTTTACGTTATGATATGCCCTGATCATGTGATAATGAGCGTCAAATCGGGTGTAACATTATTATTCTTACTTACATCTCACACAGATCTCGTTTGACGACTTTCATGTTATGTTAAACTAAGAATAACGCTAAAGGCTATTATGACAGCTACTAAGATGGACAATGAGGTTTATCTACTTTATTAAAAAAAGTCTGACTTTAAAGGCCACCAGAGCAACAACTGAAATGACCAATCAGGCTTTAGTATTTCGCCTGCAAAAGTACTTTTCCATAATATGAAGGGAAGTAATTGGCTGTCTAACCAGTTGTTAGGGTGGCTTCAACTCCATCTAAAACACTATCTGGTCAAAATATGGATTTTTTTTTATAGTGCTTGCTAGGTGGGCCATCAGAGTGACTCTTCCATAAAGCGTGAATATTTTCGAAAACGTAGCAGTCTTGTAAACCTTTTTGAAGAGTCTGTGCGGTAAAAACGAGTGACTCTAAAGGACGCCTTAGGAAAAACAAAAACTGCTTAAGACTTCTTTAATTCATGAGAATCTAGAGCGACAGGCTAGCAACTTTTGGGGTGACCAATTATGTTTCTTTGTTTACGGAAAACATCTCGCCTGGTTAACTAGTTCACTAGTTACTAGCCAATCCTAAGACTGGATAAAGAGGGAAGGTTGAGCATACAGCTAGCAACCCTACACCATAAAGACAATCCAGTCACTAAACAAACTTCAAAGCACAAACAAAATGTAAAACATAAAAATAAACTTATTCCTCACTGGAATCGGAGAGACGAAATGACGCCGGTTGGTGAAAGCATTCACGAAGACAATTGACCGATGTGTCTACTCTACTCTCCATGAAAGCAAAAGTAAGCATACGGACATGGAATATTTGCATCATATTTCAATCTAACAAGGCTGCTCAGACCGCAAACGAGATGAGAAAGTATAGCATTGAAGTGCTTGGATTCTGCAAAAGCAGATGGAATGGAAGTGGAATCTCCAAACTGTCAACTGGAGAGTCAATAATCTACTCCAATGTTGTCACCCAGACGACAACCACAAGCACACCCAGTTTTCGAGTGGCTATCACGATGTCCCCATGAGTATCAAAGGCTCTCGTGCAGTAGAAGGCAGTCTCCTCCTGCAGGATCAGGATCATGACAGCAAGATTCAAGTCAAAAGGAAGGAAAGTCACAATCATACAATGTCAATGCTATGCTGTGCACCTACAAATAATGCAGATGAAGAGAAGAAGGAGGAATTCTACAGACAACTGAAATCAGTACTAGACAGGACTCCAATTGGCGACATCAAAATGCATTCTAATGGGTGGGATGACATGAATGCCAAACTGGGAGTGGACAAGACAGGAAGAGAACCAATCATGTGTCGAGAAGCAGTTGAGGAAATGAACGAGGATGGAGAACTGTCTGCAGATTTCTGTGCATTCAACGAGCTGGTGACTGGGGGCGAGACACTGTGTACAAACACAAGGATATTCACAAAGCGATCGACATGGATTTCACCAAATGGAGACACTAAAAATCAGATCGACTTCATCTCAATGTGAAGAAAGTGGAGACGCAGCCAGCCTACTGGACACACGATCAGGTGAAGAAGGGGAGCAAATGTAGGTTCACACCACTCACTATCTAGTGTAAGGAACCTACCTTCAAAATCAAGTTGAAAGCCTTCAGAGAAGTTGGTGGTAGACCACGGTTCAAGTTGAGCACCCAGAATAGAAACTGAACTGAGGGACGACACTACAAAGGACATCTTTGCGTCAGTCAGTCATCAGGACAAAATGGGAGACATTGAGCAACATCCCTTCCTTGTACGGTAACCATACCATACGACGAAGGCACCTAAGAAGCACTACGAGGAATTCTCAATAAGGCTGGGATTAAAGTGACATTCAAAGCAACAAACGCGCTTAGAAACAAGCTTTGTAGGTTAAAAGATCCTATCGATGCAACCAACCAAAACAATCTGGTTTACCACATCCCTTGCAATGATCGCGAGGTCAAGTACATAGGTCAAAGCAGTCGATCAGGGTCGATTAGGATAACAGAGCACAAAAACTTGGCTAAATCAAGATCAGTAGATCCCAATAAGATAAGAAATCTAGAGAAAAACTCGGCTATAGCTCAGCATGCGATGACACACAATTACACAGTAGGGTGGGATAGGGTGACAGTGTTGAGTGGAGGGAGAGATCGATAACCGATTCTTTGTTTATCGAATCAACGCCAAACATATGCAATCGAAATGATGCTGCACCTAAAATGGAACTACACTCGACCACAGTGTCCAAGTTTTACACTTATATTAATCCCTAGAGGAACGTGTGTGGAAGAACACTGGAACTCTATGAAGGCTATGTGGAAGGATACCTGCATAACTGTATTAGGAAGGAAGAAGAAATAGGACAGGGAATGGATCTTGACGGACACATGGAAGCTGATAGAGCATGAAGAGGAAGACGGTGATGGTGAAGCAAAAGATGAACTAGTGCAAGGATGAACAACGACAGTGCAACGTATAAAACACTACACTGGACAAAGAAGTGAAGAAGAGTGCACGGAAAGACAAAAGACACTTCCACAACACGTTGGCAAGCGAAGCAGAACAGGCATCATCATAGAACAGAGTGTAGAATGGCAGTCAACTCAACTCTACCTCAACTTCATCGACTTTGAGAAGGCCTTCGAAAGCATCAACCGAGAAGCAGTTTGGTAGGGAGCTGCTTCAACACTATGGAATACCACCAACGTTTATCAACCTCATTCAACAGCTAGCTATATGAAGACGCCACATGCCAAGTATGCCAAGTAATTCACAATGAGAAGCTTAGTGATGCTTTTGAAGTGAAGACAGGGGTGAAACAAGGCTGTCTACTATCACCAATGATCTTCCTGATTGTGGTTGACTGGACTGGATCATGCAGCCATCTGTGAGGAGTGAGAAGATGGGCATACGCTGTTTGATCGAAGAAAAGATCCCAGAAGAAGATTTGGATTTCGCCGGTGATTTGTGTCTAGTATCCCACAAAATCGAAGATCTACAGGCGAAAACCAACAAGTTGACAGAAGAGGCAGCGAAAGGAGACGGGACAACAAGTGAATATAGAGAAGACAGAGGTGATGAAGATACCCAACCAACAACACCACCACCAACAACAAACTCCAATCACCATCAACAGGAGAAACCTAAAGGAAGTAGCCTCCTTCACTTATCTAGGCAGCACTGTCTCAACTACAGGCGGCGGCACAGACGAGGATGTCAAAGTCAGTCAGGATCGGAAAGACAGCAAGACAGGCTTTCATTAGCCTGAAACCAGTATGGAGATCTTCTGCACTCAGCATGTGGAACAAGATCCGGATTCTCAACACCAATACCAGTCAAGTCAGTGCGTCTATGTGATGGCTTAGAAACTTGACGTATCACGAAAAACATTTCCAGCAAACTACAGATATTCATCATCAACAGCTGCCTACACTGGCTCGATACTGAAGATCAGATGACCAGAATAATAAGAATAAGCAACGAGGAACTCTGGTATGGCGCCGAACCAACCAAGAAGCTATCGCTGAACAAATATGTAGAAGGAAGTGGAGATGGATTGAATCGGCATACACTGAGAAGGCTGATTGGGGGCATCATGCCCCAGGCCATGCACTTGAGTGGAATCCAAAGGGGAAACTACGAGTTGAACATCCGAGGATGACATAGAGGAGATTATGTGAGGAGGAAATGAAGGGTTGTGGGCAGTCGTGGCACCAGGTTGAAAAGACTGGCGAGAAGAGAGTGGAATGGAGGCGTGCTGCTGAAGCGGTATGTTCTACTAGGAACCCAAGGGAAAAATAATAAATGTTTTTTTTCGGAGAAACTGCGTCTCTGGCTGTAGTACCGAAACGGGATTGGTTACCTCAGCAGTTGACCTTTGTAAACGCCCGAAATCTGGAGTAACTTCAAAAGCTACGCTAGCAACTGCTGAAATAACCAATCAAGCTTCAGTATTTCGCTTGGGAAAGTACTTCTCCATAAAATAAAGGAATGTAATTGGCTATCTCGCCAGTTGCTAGGGTGGCCTTTAAAGTCACTCAAAATCTGGTTTCCCAGCCAGATGAAGAAACCTAACTGGCTGCTTAGATCGTTTCTAGGGTGGTCCTTAAAAGCATTCGGTAAAATAGATTTACAGACTGGGGTTTGAGCAACACTTATGTTCGAGCCCGCTGTTTTTTTTAACTGCTTATGATGTTAAACTGTTCAGGCTTGTTATCAACCTAGAGATTAGTAATAAGAGTAATAATGACAAGAGAAAAAGTGGCGCCCACACACAGCTTCCTTTGCTGGATAATGAACCACGTTTATGTTGGTTGGCTGTATAAACACCTAGGTAGACAGAAAGGGAACTAAATCATTGACCTTTCAGTTGTATATCGTGTGCCGAATCTAACGAACCCTGATTACCACATTATGTTGCCTGAGTAATTATCGACCAGCAGACTGTACAGTGGCCATCTCAAGTTTTATTCTTCGTTCGCTCTCTGTGTAATGATCTACCAGTAACACGTTATATTTGTATCCACTATTGTTTCTTCACCATTGAAAAAAATCAAAAATAATTGGATTAAATATATCTTGAGTATTTTTACGTGGTATTAGTTGGACGCAAAAAGTCGGCAGGAAGCCCTGCTCGACACCTAGGTTTCGTGTTTGTGAGTACTCGTCGACTGTCAAGGCGTACGCCCAAACCCGATGAAACTGATGTCCCCCCCCCCCGAATGAGATTGGAACGCGAACCATCCAGTGCTGCAGTCAGAGAACTGACCACTGAATTATCCGGGTCGAGATTAACAGTCTGTAGGACTGGATTCAGAAAGCAGTAATTAACAGTAACACATCATGGTTAGCTTATAAGGACCACCTGTAAAAGATGCATTAGTTTGTTTTGTTTGTTTGTTTTAACTTGAACTGAAGAGTTTTTTGCGCCTTCAGATTCAGCATCAGATTGTGTGGAGCTGTGGGTCAGTGGTTTAGGAAGATAACTGTCAACTACCTGGGTGGTGGGTTCAAGCCCCGCTGCACCTACCAAGGTCTGGGTAGCCAGGTAGTACCACTAGCCGTCACAATATGTGTAGCTCACTGCAGGGATGCGCACAGAGTGGTTGAGTAAGTTTCGTTCATGCTAGGATGTATCAGTGGACTGCATAGCATTTATACGAAACTAAATGGATTATTTTGTTTACAAGCCAGTTTATTAAGCACTTCACAGTAAACTCCATAAGAGTAATGAAATTTTAGTTATACTGTAGTATTCAATATTACGGGGACTTTAGCAGTTTACCTAAGGAAATAGGAAATAGCAGACCACTTACTCCGCATAGATCTGCTAGTGGTAGAAGGCCTTCTATGCCGATTTGAGCCAATATCCCGAGTGCCAAACAAGCAGGACGAAAGCGATACACTTCTAGGGAACACAAAGCAATCTCCATAAGTGCTCCTAAACGTTTGTACAAGAAGCTTCCACGAGTAATATCCTTCTGAAGAGTTGTTACAGTGTCCTTTTTCAGCTCATCTGATTTTTGTACACCTGAGGCTGGCATATTTGTCTCTGTATCTTTTTCTTCAGAGGAGTTCTCTTCATCATCTGACCGAGGTGTATAACTGTCCATACTTGTCACACTATCAATCGATTCATATTCACTATCTTTAGGAGATTTGGTGACGCAATCAATGAAAAGTTGCAAAAAATCGAATGAATTCACGCCATCAAGATCATGCGACAACTTGGAGGCAAGGATTTCCTCCATACGCAGTAAATCAGCAGCGTTACCACCACAACGAGTAACATGTACTAGTGTTTCTGGATCGGGTAATATAGCATCCTACAAAGAAAGGGTTTATTTTAAAGATAAATATCTAGTAGTACACTATTCAAAGTATCACACACTGGTTTGTATGTGCTAAGTATGAAAAACGACACTACAACGAAGTCTAGTCAGTCGTCTTGTTTCTAATCTGTTTGAAAATATGTAATCGATCTATTGATTGATTATACAGATAATCTCAGTAGTCAATCAGATGAATCAATAGGATCATTTGAATCAAAATAAGTTGACGAGTTGACTTAGCTATAGTTGTGTTAAAACGCTTTAGTAGCCTTATACATAGAGAAATGTATACACCTTTGTCAAGGTCTACATCTAAATAGTTAAGAGAGTATGTCTATTATTATATTACGAAAGACTAAGTTGACTACTTAACTTGACCTTCGATTTTAATAGATTATAATGTCATTTGAAAACTGCTTAGTGAACTGTTGTAATCTAGTCACAGTCAGAAATGAAAATGCCTTTGGGAACATTAATCATATCAATTATATATTCACATATGACAGACAAAAACGGTGTAGAACATTGTACACAGAAGTGTATCATTTCACACAACTAAGCAAGAAGTAAGTAGAAAAAGAGTGGGATTAAAGTAGACAAAAGTGCATGGGAGGAGAATGAATTTGAAAAAATGAAGGTTAGTCATCAAAATGCTTTAACTTTAGAAGACATCTAAACACCAATCCTTGTTATCTCAGGGAGGCAAACCAAGTAGTCTACACCTCTCTACGTAGTTTAGAGTACCATACAGAGACTTCATAGAGTGATGGCATAACTGAAGTGTTTATTACTCAATGCCTAACCTCAACAATGTTTACACAGTGATCCTAGCATACGTGAGGAATGCTTCCAAGAAATCTGTCGTCCAAAAACCTGTAATGTTTCCATATTTTCTACTTTTGATGTCCATATCTCACAGCTTCGTAATAGGATTGAGTGGACTGCAGCCCAATATACTGAACCATTAATAGCTGAAAATGCGTCAGCTGAAGTAACTCCCAAAAATTAAGTGAAGTAGTCGATACATTCAACCACTTTACTACCTATCATCACACCGGCAGGGGTTGCAGACCGGTCGTGAAGCATCATTTTACTTATGAAAGGTGCGAAACGCATGCACACAGCTTTCTGGTCAGAACGTTTAGAAAACTACACCTTTTCCGAATTCTTTGTTCGTCTGCGTACTCCAAACCATCCAGGGAGTGGGTTAATCTCTGTGAAGTCGGAAGTACCTGAGGTCCAGCTCTTTAGTACTCCGCTAATGAAGTTAAATAGGAGGGCGGATAGGGGGCAACTCTGGTGGACGCTATTAGTTATCGTCACTCCGGATGACAACTCAAAAGCCCTAACATAGAGGTGTGAATTTGAGTAAAGAGCTATGACTGGTATAATATACGTGCCTGTTACTTCCTTCACAGCCAGACACTACTACAGTGCCTTCAGATAAAGACACATGGCAAGTGTCTGATGCCCGTAAGTATGCGTGTGTTCTAAAACCTTTCAAAAGAAGTACATTTTATAGATGAACCCTAATTCAGGACCCTGTTTCCCCTGGTTTTCTTGAGATTTTGATTGTCTAGCTCCTATTGGGCGTCGGACAACTATGAACCTTAGCATTTCAAACACAGTGTTGGTCAGATTGAGATTGCCGTGGCTATTACATAAAGACTTCTCTCGTTACTTATAGACTGAAATGAACAGATCTAGAAGAGTCTAGTAGGATTATCTTTATTCAGATATACCACCTACCTAGTACCTCCCTCCCCTCCATTCTGGTGGTAGACCATCAATTCTCGCTCTACTGGATCGTCCTAAGTTAAAAATATCATATAAGTAAGTTTTAATATAACCACAGCGTGTTTACGAAATCAAAAGATTTTAATGAACGTTTCGCTGTGCATGCCATAGCTTATTCAGCAGAATATTCAGACTTTTATTTAACACACCAAACTATATACTGTCAAATGACGCATGTAGGAAATTCTGTTTTTACGCCATCTGTTGAAGGACCTGTGATATACACAGCGAAACGTTCACAAAAATCTTTTTGACTTACTAAACACGCTTGGATTATATTAAAACTTACTTATAAAATGACTAAACCTGACTCGACGCTCAACTTCTTTCAGGACATTCATAACAATTATGGTCTGGATGTTTAGAGTCTAGGTTAAAAATAGCCTTATCAACTTCGATGAGCATTGGAGAACCGACATCTACGTCCCATTCAGCTGGACGCTGAGCACCTGGAGGATGACTGTAAGCCAGCGAAACTGTTGTTCAAAGTGTTCGGTTCAACGTTCTAGCGGCCTTGCCTGAGAGGTTATCAAGGACTTACCCTTTTCGGCGATGGTCTCTCTCCAAGCACCATTTATCTGCCAGTATAATGCGTATACAATGTCGATAGGAGGCGGCGTACAGAACGTTTACACTAGTTTACGCGCAACAAGTCATTCCACTGATTGACACAATCACATCTTGTGTGCTAGCTACAACCAAGTTAATTATCATAATAAGTATTCAGGCAATATCGAGGCATTCGCATAGGAACCCATATACCAATCGAGTATATCAACAAATAGTAATAACTAACACCTGTTGTACAAGACGTGCCTATCATCACTCAGTGGCCTAGTGGATAACGCTTCGATGTTTGAAGCGATGGGTACGAGATTTGATTCTCAGTAGGAACAATATCACTCACTGGGGTACAGGTACACCCAACTGGCGAAACGCGAGTCCTGGATTCATCTGTTAGCCACAACCAAGTAAACTACATACATGTGCCTGTACATTTGCTAATAAACAACAGATGAGACGCAGAAACTAACCTAACAGTTGAAATGTCGAAAATTGTTAAACCTTCACACTAGGTTGTAGCCTGAGTCAAAAAAAATCAATACACCTAGGGTAATAACTCGAGAGATTTCGTGTGAGACCGAATTGTTTATGCACTGTTTGCAGAAGTGTGATTTCGCTTACTTTTAAGAAAAGGGTAAATAATTACAATTCTGCTGTGTGCGTGTGTGTGACAATGAGAGGGATACGACCACGCACAACAAGTATGAAAACATGTCCACATATACAAAGGTAAATGAATGCACAAAGCAATACTACAAATTTGCTGGTGGGTTGTTTTTTCGATAACAAAAGGCTATTCATTATATCTCCACTAGTATGCAACAGAAGAATTTGACAAAAACAAACAGGTGCAAGACAACTTCAGCTAGGCAGCGGAAGTATACACTTCAAAATGATATCAATAAACCTCCGAACTAAATAAATCTAGTGCCCATTGGTGACTAGCCTCAACAAGTGATTCCCCAAGTTCTAATGTGAAATCGTGACCAGTAGGGCCAACCAAGTCTGATATGAGGACAATTACTCAACGACCGCATTGGATGAAGGTAGGGCTGTATCGTTGACTGGCAGAAGTAAGAAAGGTGGACCACTGGATTCCGACCCAGTGGCTCATTGGTAACGTACTCGCCACGGAACATGAAGGTCCTGGGTCCGATCCCTGGCGGGTTCATGAGTGCGCACTGCTGGGGAGTCACATGCTAGGACGAAACAGCTCTTCAGGGTTCCAGTGTCTCTCTAACTGATGTCAGTCTATAATGGATACCTGCCTGAAATCAATAAATTTCGACTTTCTAACACAAGACTCAATTTTATATCTTATTTTAACGCCCACGCCCAGCCTCCTGCTCTTCGGTTACTGTTTAAGCCATTTTTAGAAGGCATCACTGTTATGCAAATAACAGTGTAAGTTACTTTGAAGAGGCTCATTTATGCTGCAGGTTGAGTTCTTCAGTCCAGTAGGATCTATATCGCATGCAAATTCTACCCATATTTTCTGTGCCATGTTGCCACTCAAAGACATTACTGTGAGTAACAGAACAATGACCCTAAGTGGTCACTATCAAACTACTCCCGGCCGATGCTTCTCTTATTTTCCAAGCTTTATCAATGTTTGGTACAGTACTTCTCTTAGTTTTGTGACCTCAAGTCATGAGCAAGTCCACCCAGTTACATTCATTACTATTCCATGTTGTTTGTCATACTCAACTCGATTTGTTTCCACTGCTTTCCCTCCTCTTACCGTTCATCACCATCGATTTCGTTATCTCCGGCTGCTTCCTCCTATGTAGATATTGGGTATAGTGACTTTAAAAGATACGCAAACACACTATGCATTACTTCGGTTATGACTGTCTCTATCTGAGTTACCAGCTGGCAAATTACGTCTTAAAACTGTGAACTGCTGTTCAAGGTTATTCCTTTTACTTAGTGACTTAAACAGTTAAACTAAGAGATCCGGAGCTCAAACCGCGCTCCACTCACTTCGACCACGACAACCTGATACTTTCGTAGGTTCTCATACAGTAAGTATGAATTTAAGCGTACTACGCAAAAGTGCACGAGTTATGCAAGTCACGTCAAATGGTTTAGAACAACTCTGTCAGTTGAAATAGATGGTAATGTATGAACCATTTTGGCTACAACAATTGCTAAAAAGCATCTCCAAAGCTTTCACAACACATGAATGAAAGGTACAATCAGACTTAAAAAGCAAATTCTCCATTCAGTTTCTTACTAACTTTCTTGGTAGTACCATTTGTTGTATTTTCTTAGTAATCTTGAACAAATATATAACTAACTCTTCTCTCATTACCACATAAACTACACAGATGACGTGCATAATTAATGCTTAGTCCTCTCTAATAATCATTATGCACTCCGATTCCTTGGGGGTTCAGTTCACACTTACCATACCTGGTGACTCAAATATTCCAATGATTCACACATGATATCTTTTCTGATATTAAATTGTCCTGAAAACTACATTTTTGTGCATAAAGTCTGTGTGTAGTTTATACTTTAAGACTACTATTGAACTAAAAACGAAATATATGCACATCCTGTATTGCATTTCGTACGATTAAGAAAGTAAATACGATCCACAGAACAACCTTCAAAAAGTGAACTAACTATTCACACGTTTGATATTAATGATAGATAGTGGAATCTACGACGGGCGTTCCATCCTATCAGACGACTCATCAGCTGTATGCCTCCCAGTGAGTGAAGTTGTCCCCATTGAGACTCGGTCCTGGGGGATTCACAAACCACAACACCAAAGAATATACTATACCCGTCGTAAAAGGGGTAGCTATCGTGACTCAGTGGTCTAGTGGGAGGAATCGATCCTGAGTTCGGATATTAGTGGGAACAACATGGCTCCCTAGGAGCCAGGTACTTCCAGTTGACGAGTCCCAAATAGGACGAAACGTGCGCCTTGTATTCAATTGCTAGCCACTACCCACCATTAACATCAACTTTGACAATCCTGGCAATATCGAGGCGTCTGCACAGGAGCCCGTAAGTCAATAGTGGTCGACCAATTCGGACCAATCAACGATGGAGATTCACAAACTATAACATCAAAGACTTCATATATCTGTTTGTAAATAATGGTTACACAAAAGGCTCACATAATTAACTGACACAAAGTCAAATGTATCCCAAATATGCACAGACTTCACAAAAAATATTGGAATACGAGCAATTTAGGGTCGAATAGAACATCTTGAAGAATAAAAGTTAAGGATAGATCGGATCATATTGATGTCAGCTGATCACAACTCAAAAGTGAACTGATGATAAACCTGAATCCGAGATAAAGACATTGATGATAGATTCATAAAGTGGCGTGATTGAAGTAAAACAACCTAAGATTGGCTAAATGCTAGGGTAGTTTTGGTTTTAAGTTACTCAGAACCGACCGAAGTATGCTAATTGCTTTTCAATGACAATGTAGTGATTTACAAACCATTAGATGTGCAGTAAGATTTAAAAAGTAAAACATAGGGTTACAAGTAGAAAACACCACACAATACATGCGGCTGGACGACTTTGGATTTACCTAAATCCCGATCACAAATAAATGAGTGATACAAACCATCCCGGTATTACGTAACAGGCCGTAAGCCATATGTAATATGTGAGGAGGTTTTAGTTACTACCCGGCTGTCCAGGTTGGGCTCATAGATCGTAGGTGCCTACATAGCATGGCCTGCATTTGGTGGAATCACCGTGTAAACAACGTCGAGGTTGGGCGAAGGATACCAGGTAAGAAAGGGAAGTCACTTGATGAGGTTGTGAACCTAAGTTGACTGATGACATGGACATTTGTCGCGTATCTCGAGTCACCGCCTACCTCGATGTGACATGCTAGCGGAAGCTGGACTAGGTTGGAAGAGGGTTAAGGGTGGCCAGAACAACTCGTGTCACTAGTTCATGAAGTCCCTGACTATTGGTCAGATCAGTGTTGGGAGATGTAGACTACCTACCTGACTGGAGTCCGCAAGACAACGGGAATCAGTGGTCGAGAATTCTTGGTGATATGGCTGAAAATCGGTCACAATGGTGCAGGTTTATTCACTCCTTGACGTCTTTTGAGGTTTGAATATTTGCAATTAACTTGAGATTGTTGATCATCTCACACAACTCTATCTACTTTGATATCACTCTTCCTCTAGCCTGTTGTTCTGTGCATCCTACTGTGAAATGTGGCAATTTGAAATGATGCACTTGTATGAGAGGTTCTACGTTGATCCTGTCTGTCTACACAGGTTGAAGATGGAGCTGAGTTTATATCTAAGACTTATATTAATCAGGTAAGTGCTTAGTTCATCTAGCCACCAGCGTGGTTGCAGTTAACACTGTCATTCACCAAGATTCTTTGCTTACACCGTACAGCTCATGAAAAATATCCAGTAATGCTATGCAGCACCTAATCGACATAATGCTGAGAGTTGTTTGATATGACATGGTTGCATTAGATACTACTTTATTGTGATGTAATGCAGGTTTGTGCATTAAGAAATGAACTACACCTATTGTATTAGGGGGTGATGATATTATCCGGCTGCCGAACCCCCTTAGAGTTAACAGGGTTTCAAAATGTGACACTGGTTAGAAGTCAACGGCTCAAGGTAGTAAGACACTCCCTTAGGTAATGTTACAAATGATAATGCAGGGTGACTATATGCAATTCCACTTCGTTTTTCAATTCAGAGGTTTATGACAGCTGGAGATAGTGACGCCATTTTATATAGATATAAAGGTGTAGACTGTATTCTCATAAGACTACACTTTACTAGGAGAGAGATAAGATAGTGCTGTGATGCTACAGAACGTGGAAATCTAAACTTAGTGACCAATTGACTGAATGCTTAAAATGCAAAACGACCGCACCTTAGTAAAATGGGAAAATCTAGAAACAAAGAGCTAGTTACATTTCTTGACTTGAGTTTGTCAGTTGAAACGTTTATGGCGGTTTCTCACTGGGGCTCATACATAATAGGCATATCAAATAACTGGTTTTCTGTTCAGACGCTCGTGATCACCCTAAAGCATATAACAAGCCACTGAGAGGTCCGGTCCTTTGGGATATGGGTGAATTCCTGGATCATATACTTCTCACTTTCAAAGTTTACAAAATTGATTTCATTATCAGACTTGAGATATGATGATGATGATGTAGTCCCATCAGATAAAGCTGCCAACAAAAATATGATCTCGCTAGAATTTGATACAGCGTGAAAATGCATTCCCTACTTCTAAATCCGGAAGTGCTGCTTTAAAATTAGTCTGCAACAACCCCTATTTTACGACAGAGTATGAAGTAAGAGTGAAAATGACTTAGCGTGACAATCATTTCAACTTCCTGAAAAACTGCATGATCTAGTGGGGTTGATGGTCGCCGATAACTCGGCACAGATACTAACAGCCTACTTAGCTTATTTTAACTTGCATCGTTTTCAATGTAGACGAGCTATTTGAATGGATATCCATCAATTAAGGATAAAGTGCCTTGTGTATCAGTGTGCTGCTCTAGATAATCAATGAAACATGAGTCTCAGAGGGTGGTGGTTATCTATTAATCACTGTTACGGTAACCGTGCATGTAGTGAAATGATTATTACCAATATTATACGAAACGCCTTCCAGATCATCAATGCCAATTTGAATGGAAGCATGAAGAAGGATATCTTGAGATCCACGAGATAATGGGAAATGACGCTTAGAGACGGTGGGCAGTATAACTAAAAATAAGTTGCACTAGTTAAGACGCATTCACATCTCATTTAGATTTCGAACACATTGTTATCATTATTAAACCATTCTCAACTTTAATAATGTTTTCCTTGCATGTTCTTCTTTTCTCCCAATAAATGGAAAAAGCTTCATATGTATAACTGCGTATTCAGTAAACCCCATAATGTTCTTATTTCATTCTTATATCAGAAGCACTGTCCTCAGATTGTTGACTGAGGGATCAAATAAAGATCGTGATGAGCGAACGACACAGAATTAAAATGAGAATCAACTAAAAGCAGTAGTATTTACATACCTTGTTATTTGAACTGTTCAATTTGCATACGGCACAATACGAGGCAGCAGCTACACAAGCCATGTATTTAGGCTTGACCTGAATTTTTTCAAAAAACACAAATTCCGTTTTAAGGTTCGCTAACAACGAATGTGAATTTTATATGACTTCTGGTAACGCCAAAAAAATGTTAGAATATAAAGTAAAATTTCACAATACTGATGAAGGACTTCATAACGATATGTACGACTAAAGTTCAATCGATCAATATCAACATAGGACCAAGCATTACTGCGTGACGGTCCGAGTTGCCACACCTCATATCGGTACATCAAGTAGAAAGGTAGTGAGGTGAAGGATGAAGATAAGAGAAAACAGTCAAAAGAAATATAAAGTACGAGAGGAAAGAAAAGACGAATGACAAAATGGTGAGATTCGGTATAGCGTCGTTAAGATGAGGATAATATGTGTATACATCTGCACCACTGACTTCGGTTCTGAGCCATGTGATCACCTAGAGTCTCCAACCACTAGTTCCTCTTGTCCCGCAGACCCCAACCACCTAGTCTGCATCGCCCCACATGGCTCAAACCAACAGTCAGAGACCTCATACGTTGGTGCCATATTTTAGTCTGGTCACCTCAAGCCTTTTTCCAGCCTGGACCCACCTCAGCCAACATTGTATGACGAGGCAATCGGTGACTGGGCATACGTAGTACGTGTCCCAACCATCTCAATCGATGAAGGTTTATAACCTCGTCTACTGATTTACCTCTTCTCCCCAAAACTCTACACCTGACTTCTGTGTTACTCACATGCTGACACCACGAAATATGGCCTATACTACGAAGGCAACGGTGGTCAATCACTTGAAGCCTCCTTATATATTCCACTTCCAATGGTTATGTTTCACAGCCGTACAGTAACACAGAGCAGACTGCTGTGCAGTACACGCGACCCTTAGTAGACAAACGGATATCACGGCGGCGCCAGAGGTGGCGCAAATTGGCAAAAGCCAATCGAGCCTTTTGTATCCGTGTCGAAATCTCATCGGCAACTGACCCACCAGGGGTTATCCTACTTCCCAGGTAAGTGAAGTGGTCAACACACTCAACCACTTCACTCTCTATTGTTAGCCGCGGCACCGCTGAAGACCAGTCCTGGAGCAAACATTGGTATTTGGGTGGTGAAAACCGCATCCCAAACGTCCTCAAATTCCCACTCAAAGTGTTCAGAAGACTCTGCATCTTGTCAGCGTCTTCGTGTAACAGAACTGTGTCATTTGCGTATTTTAGGTCTAACCAAAATTCTCCTGTGATTAGGTCAACGTCTGTGTAATCAGGTGAGAGGAAAACCTCCATAAGTATATCTATGATAAAATTAAATAAGAATGAAGATAGTGGGCATCCTTGACGGACACCACTCGATGAGTATAGCTCCCTGGACAACTCACCATAGGCTCTAACATGCCCACAAGTGTTCGAGTAGAGAGCCTTCAATAAGGTGATGTACTTGCTAGGCACGCCTTTCAGTGAGAGACATTGATTGCCATAAGACTTCTCGATCAACGGAGTCAAATGCCGCCTTCAGGTCGAGAAATACAGCTACTGTCGGGCGTCTGTAAGCATGCCTATGTTCCAGGACCTGGCGCAGTGTGAATATTTGGTCGACACACCCACGGCTGGGTCTAAATCCTGCCTAGTTTTCGCAGGCTTGCTGTTCCCGAGCTCCACTCAGGCGTCAGAGAATTATAGAACCTAGAGTTTTAGATACTATGTTCGTCAGGCTGATCCTCTGTGGTTATCACAAGAAAATTTTTCGCCTTTCTTGAAGACTGGGATAATCACTGATTTAGACGAGTCAGAGGGGATCGTATTTGATTCCCATATACTAGCTAACACTTCCGTTAACCTAAGAGCACTCTATCACCATTCTTGTATACCTCAGCAGGTAACCCGTCTGGTCCTGCTGCCCTTCCTAATTTCATGTTACCTACCGCTTCCTCAACTTCTTCTAGTGTTTGGGGACCTATCTCCATGTCCCATTCAGGATCCGACTGGATGGCGGGCAACGCAATGGTGGCTGGAGGCCAGTTAGACTGCTCCTCGAAGTGTTCTGCCCATCGTTCCAGTCGTCTCCCCTGAGAGTGAATCGCAGATCCGTCCTTCTCCGCTATAGCCTCACTAACTGCTGTTGATTGTTTCCCCTCAATCTCCTCAATAAGTCTAAATAAGTGTCTATTATTACCGATCGCCGCTGCCTTTTCCATCTCTTTAGCCTTTGCTGCCCATCACTGTTCGCGATCGTTGCGTAGACTTTTCAACAGCCTACTTTTAAGTTGCGCTCGCTCTTCATTGTACAATGACTGAAGTTAGAAAAGAGAACTCAATCTACATGATTTTCACATGATTACTCTTTGAACATTTCTCACAAGCAAATTTTTGTTGAGAACCAGTAAGAATTATCATGATATTTATATTCGTTTTTATTACAAAGCAAGGCTAATCGCTGATATATTTTGGAGTGAACGAACAATATAAGTTTCCAAACCTCTTGAGAGGATCGAAAATAAAACAAAAGTGACTGGGAAGCGAGAACACATTTTGAAAAGATTCTGTAAAAAGTGGAGGTAACTATACCATTAGATAATTGAGTCCATCTGCAGAGCTATCCTAGTTAATTCAGAATGCAAAACCTAGCTAAAACCAAGCCGCAGTTTTTTCAGCTGGGAAGATACATAAACATGAATTAGGTAGGTTGACTCCCTTCGAATAAAAAGAGGTACTGGGTTCGAGCCTCAGTACGAACACCATCAAACATTGGGGTGTAGGTACTTCCAGCTGACGAGTCCCAGAAAGAAACACGTGTCCTGCATTCCACTGGCAACCACAAAGTCAACTTCACAATGAATGCCTGTGTTTACTACAATGAACTAAAAACACCACGGATTAAAGATTGTGAACTACTGCATCAGTAAATGTTACTAAGATTCCGCACTGGAGTAAACAGTGATTTGATACGCATAAGGTATGTTTCAGACACATCAATCAATGAACGTCTGCAACAGCATCAACTAACTTACCTCTTCAATCAGAGATTTTATGCTTAGAGTCTATGTTGTTACTTGGCAGTTCCGCCAAAAACGAATGTTATAAAGGAAATGGTGTTTACAAATAACAGAAGCAATCTCCCATCTGCCACCTTCAATAGTCATGTTTTAAAGGTACCAGAAAGTTCTTTTAGAACTGTTAATCAGTACAACCAGTCCTTGATATCTCCGCTAGAATTACGGATCGTGAAAATGGTGAAAGCTATACGGTTTTATTCTCCGATCATGAACTTCTATATTGTGAACCTCAACCAAGGAGGCTGTAATTTCCCGTACAATCAAAACTGAAAGTAACGGTAAGCAACTGTAATAGACTCATCTAAATCCCTTTAAAACTTCTAGCTTACAAAAGTTAGTGAGCATCTGGACACAATGAGGACGTAAGACTAATGGTTGTATGATGTATGAATACACTTAGCACACATATCCACTACTACTTTACTGTTACGCACATACAGATGTGACTGAATTATTAACTTGTACTCACCTTAACTTTAACAATGAAACGATCGATCAGATTGACAGCTTTGCAAAATGTTTCTGTAGACAGATTGAAGAATGAATTGTGCATAAAGCGGAGATTGCTCACTGCTTCATTCCGGAGAACAGCGTCTACTTTATCATCTACTTCCTAAAGATGGAATTCAAGAAGAAAGAACGACATAACAGACACTTTATCGTCATACTATCAATATTTATAACAAATGCTGAGACTAGAGAAACGTAAACAAAGATTGAGTACAGTGAATCCTACTGCTTTTGGATGGTAAACTGAAATCTTGCTTTGGATCTGAACGAAAAGGTAATGTACACCTTATTCATAACACCGATTATACAACCTCTAAGGTAATGACACTGAAAACCTTGCTCATGACGCCAGCAAGATATCTATCTATCTATCTATCTATCAAAGAATGAGAATACTGCATTGCAGTTCATTTTGTTCTGTTATACGGCTGGTCGGTAGAATGTAGAAGACATGAAGGGAGTACAAGATTCTGATAATGTCTTCGTAGCGTGGTTTATGTTTGGCGGAATCACCGTGTAAACAACGTCGAGGTTGGGCGAAGGATACCAGGTAAGAAAGGGAAGTCACTTGATGAGGTTGTGAACCTAAGTTGACTGATGACATGGACATTTGTCGCGTATCTCGAGTCACCGCCTACCTCGATGTGACATGCTAGCGGAAGCTGGACTAGGTTGGAAGAGGGTTAAGGGTGGCCAGAACAACTCGTGTCACTAGTTCATGAAGTCCCTGACTATTGGTCAGATCAGTGTTGGGAGATGTAGACTACCTACCTGACTGGAGTCCGCAAGACAACGGGAATCAGTGGTCGAGAATTCTTGGTGATATGGCTGAAAATCGGTCACAATGGTGCAGGTTTATTCACTCCTTGACGTCTTTTGAGGTTTGAATATTTGCAATTAACTTGAGATTGTTGATCATCTCACACAACTCTATCTACTTTGATATCACTCTTCCTCTAGCCTGTTGTTCTGTGCATCCTACTGTGAAATGTGGCAATTTGAAATGATGCACTTGTATGAGAGGTTCTACGTTGATTCAAACTGTGTCTCTGATGATATAGCCTAACAAGAGGGAACGAACAAGCGCATTCAGATTATAACATTGGTGTTAGAATTACTCTTATAATATGCGTGCATAAATAAATTTTAATCACTGAGAAAAAACTGATAGAACACTTACTGGATTCACGTAGTAGAGGAAGGCATTGTTTGGTTGATAAGTATACTCTTTAGAAAGCAGATCTTGCAGACGATCATTGTTGAATAGTGACAGCTACAGGTAACAAAGAAGGGAATTCAATGTGATTAAAAATTAGAACTAGTTATCTCTTAGTACTCCGCGTTGCATAATACGTATAAGTGAGCCATAAGCAGTGCAATAAAGTTAACAGTAGATTCTAAGTCGATTCACTGTCTATATATTCAGAACGTGGAAGCATCTCCAAAGCAGTTACAAGGAAATTTCGCACCTGGGTTAATGAAGCTTCCATAAATATTTGCTAGTGATGATGAATGACACCAGTAAAGTTATGATGCTAGTGTAATCAAACTGCTTCTCAGAATATATTGATAATGACTGGCATCATGTAGGAATGATCAATAAACAGCCAATACCAAGAACGGAAAACTTTCATTGATCCCAATGTTCGAAAAGTCTATGACGGTAGCTTCCATACTAATTAATATTAGGACCAGCTGACTGAGACATGTACTACGCATACCTAGTCCCATCCACCTCGTTGCATTGTTAGCTGAAGTAGGTTATAGGCTACAAAACGTTTAGAGGTGACCAGACCAAAACAGTATCACTCATTAACTGTTGGTGTAAGTCGTATGGGAAAGTTAGCTTTGTGGTTGGGATCTGAGTAACAAAGGAAAACAGGGGGTGGAAACAGTGTTTGGCCCAGAACCAGTTTCAAGTGTAGTGTAAAAATATATTATCTTCGTCTTATAGTCGTCGTGCCAAATTTCACCGGTCTCATTCCTCCTCAATCTCATTTCACGAATTTCTATCACTGTTGACTTTTTTCATTTTAATTTAGCTTTTTCATTTGTATGCCTACTACATTGATTGATAAAGTGTGACTTGGATCGCTACGCAGTAATGCCAGGTTATACGTTAACACTGACTAAAAATCTCTTGCTAGTCTTCAGTTACTTTATAAACAGCAAGATAAAATGTTTTTGTACTAGTAACGAACATAAGATGAACACATTGTATAATTACACTTACTTTGCAAAACATACGTGTATGACACATCTTGGAAACTTCGAAGCGATGACCATTTCTGAGAATTAAACACTTTTGACGAAGAAAACATGCTGCTGGAGCAGACGCTGAGATATCGTCCAACTTCTCACTTGGTTGACAACAGTGCTCTGGACGCGGGCGCTTATAGTCCGAAAGCATGCAGAAGGGATATTCCTTTAAAGACAATTGGTGAACCGGTTGCCTCACATCAACTGTATCATTTATTATAATGTTAGGTGACTGGGAATCACTCCCACTGTACACAACTAGTGATGAATCACATTTTTGAGCCCTCCGTACGCGGCTAGGATACCGTTTGTATTGAGAGATGCTACGTTTAGATGCCCTGGGAAAGCCAAATCTGGATCTGCTAGTATAAAAAGGTGCAGCACAGCCGCTGTTATTGGAATGCGTCATTTGGGAAGAGAATGATGGTTGGTGTTGACTGAAGACTTTAGCCATGATTTTTTTATTCACAGGATGTGACAATTGATGCAAATTGAAATCAAAGTATGAAAATATATATCAGCTGGAGCGACTGAAGATAACTCAAAATAAAGCAAAGTGATCTTTCTAAATTCTGGAGTAAATTGAAGTGTACACAAAGGCAATAGGCTGTAAACAAATAGAAGACGACCTGAGGAATTGTTGGTCGAAAGTAAGGGATACTGTGGCGTCCAATATATGCAACAATGATTACGCTCACAAAGACCAATGTCTTTTTACACCAATGAGCAAATTCTATTCTAAACCAATAAAAATAAAGGTCACCTATAATGGAATCTCATCAGAAATATCAACCAAACAGCTAGCGGTCAAAACAAATCAATGAAGTATATATAACCAATCACAAAGTAACAAATCGTTTGACCTTCAATAGTAGTAACCAAACAACAGACGAGTTTTCACAGAATCTTGATTTGCAATATTGGTTGTTCTGTTTATTCGTCAAAAAGCACAAGTCGACCTTTGTTAAGCTGATAAACTTTTTGTTTATTTTCGTAACCACGGCAAGCGACAACCAAATGATTAAAGTCGTAGTTGATTCTGCTCAGTATATGGCAGGCTGTTGGGATATGATCCTACCATCCAGTGCTCATTGTATTTCATCTTACTCTGCGTAAACGGTATGATGCATAGCCTCGAGTGAAAAGAGGTTTTCTAAGCAACAGCAGATTGCGATAACGTTTCTCCGTGTAATTCAATTCAACAGCCACAGACGTACCGTTTCGTAAGCCTTAAAGGTACTACCTGGCTACCAACATTTTTGGAGACGCAGAATTCGGGCCTTTGGTCTATTCGTTGAAAGCGTCTTGTCAACAGAGACAAACCAAAGGTTTGCTTTGATGTTGGTAGAAAGTTGACAAAGTAATCCAGCTATAAATATGGTGGGAACAGTTTCAACCACAGTATTCAGATACTGATTACTGTAAATTTTTAGGTCTATAACTTATCTGGTAATGAAACAAGTAACCGTCTAATAGTCAGTCGTTAACCAGTATGTACACATCGGTCTCCCAATGGCTTACGGCTTGACTATTCAGCATATATGACTCAGTCGATTACAGGCACTATAATCCATGAAACATACACCAATCGTACAGATGCTCAGTTGAAAACTGAACAGCTTGCTGCTAAAGTCTCTGCCTCTGGGGTCGAGTGGTATAGATTTGTATTTCTGAGATTTGAGATACAGCGTCCTCATGCATATCAAAGAAAATAAGGTCGAAGGTAACATACCGACCGATTCACAGTAACGAACACCATAATACAGAAGACTTCTGCATGTATGCATGTCTGCAGGTATGTATGTATGTATGTATGTATGTATGTATGTATGTATGTATGTATGTATGTATGTATGTATGTATGTATGTATGTATGTATGTATGTATGTATGTATGTATGTATGTATGTATGTATGTATGTATGTATGTATGTATGTATGTATGTATGTATGTATGTATGTATGTATGTATGTATGTATGTATGTATGTATGTGTGTATATATGCATGTATGTATGTATGTATGTACATATGTATATATGTATGTATGTACGTAGGTATGTATGCATGCATGCATGCATGTTTTTATGTATGCATGTAAGTATGTATGCATGTAGGTATGCATGTATGCATGCGCCTACGTATATATATATGTAGCTATGTATGCATGCATATATGCATGTATGTATGTATGTGTGTATGTATGTATGTATATATGTATGTATGTATATATATGTATGTATGTATGTGTGTATATATGCATGTATGTATGTATGTATGTACATATGTATATATGTATGTATGTACGTAGGTATGTATGCATGCATGCATGCATGTTTTTATGTATGCATGTAAGTATGTATGCATGTAGGTATGCATGTATGCATGCGCCTACGTATATATATATGTAGCTATGTATGCATGCATATATGCATGTATGTATGTATGTGTGTATGTATGTATGTATATATGTATGTATGTATATATATGTATGTATGTATATACGTGTGTATGTATATGTTTATCTATGCATATATGCAGCTATCAATGTATGCATGCATGCATGTAAGTATGTATGTATATGTATATGTATATATGTGTGTATGTATGTATGTATGTATGTATGTATGTATGTATGTATGTATGTATGTATGTATGTATGTATGTATGTATGTATGTATGTATGTATGTATGTATGTATGTATGTATGTATGTATGTATGTATGTATGTATGTATGTATGTATGTATGTATATACGTATGCCTGTATGTATGTATGTAAGCATGAATATAGGTATGTATGAATGTATTTATGCATGTATATATGTATGTATGCATATATGTAGCAATGGATGTATGTATGTATGTCTGTATGCATGGAGGCATGTATGCATATACCTATGCATGTATGCACGTAGGGAGGTATGTATGCATATACGTGTGTATGTAGGTATGTACGTACGTAGGTACGTATGTATGCATGTATGCATGTATGTATGTATGCTTGTATGCCTCGAAGTATGCATGTATTTATGCACATATGCAGCTATCAATGTATGTATGCCAGCATGCATGTATGTATATATGCATGCATATGTAACTATGTATGGATGTATGTATATATGTATGTATGTATATATGTATGTGTGTGTGTATGTATGTAGGTATGTATGTATGTATGTGTATGGGTATGTATGTATGCATGTTTGTATGTATGTATGTTTGTATGTATGTGAGTATGTATGTATGCATGTATTATGTATATTTGTATTTATGTATGTATATATGAATGTGTGGATGCATGTATCTGTGCATGTATATATCTGTGTAGCTTTTTATGTCTGCATCTATCGTTGTATGTATGTATTTATGTATGCACATATGGAGCTATATATTCATGTACGCGTGCATGCATGGATGCATTTGCTTATGTATGTATGTATATATGTATGCATGTATGTATGTACATATACGTATATGTATGTATGTATGTATGTATGTGTGTATGTACGCATGTATGTATGTAAGTGTATATGTATGAATCTCTGTATGTATGGATGTATATATGTATTTATGTATGTATATATTTATGAATGTATTTATATATGTATGCATGTATGTGGGTATGTATATATTTATATATGTATGTATGTATGTATGACGTATGTATGTAGGTAAGTATGTATGTATATATGTGTGTATGTATGTGTGTATGTATGTATATATGTATGTGTGTATCTATGTGTGTATATCTGT